>JAKSZP010001604.1:0-114537 GCA_022478985.1 Massospora cicadina
ATGCCCTCCTCCTACCAGTGGAGGTTTTCAACGATTGTAGTTTTGAGAACCTAAGAGACTTTGGTTTAGAAAATTCATTCTCAGTGGGCTTGGCCAAGACAAGTATAGGAAAGGACATCATTGATGACATAGAACGCAGAGTTCAAGAGGAGTTGGAGAAGAATTCTGCCCTATTTTCGCCTTGATCTATGACTTTGGAAGATTAAATAAAGTGTCCTGCATCATGTGGAGACTGGGGAAGATCCCCCTTCAGGTCTTGACCTTACTGAAAGAGCTAGGTTGAAGAAACCCAGGTAGCAGTTGAGCTAAGACAATTACTTAACGCCGGACTACTAGTGCGTATTGTGTGGCCCTTGGGCCTCTCCTCTTCTGCTGGTTCAGAAGAAGGACGCCAGCCACTGGGTGGTGAAAGACTATTGATTACTAAGCTACATCACCAATAAGGACAATTATCCTCTGCACCAAATTGATGAATCATTATATCTGCTCGGAGAATTGTGGTACTTTTCCACATGGAACTTTCCATCAAATATTGCAATTTGAGATCACCCCTGAATATTGAGCCAATTGCGCCTTATAGATAAATGAGGGACTATTAAAGCCCGCAAGAATACATCAGGGCCTCTGCAACGAACTGTCCACTTTATAACGCTCCATATAGTAAATCTTTAGGGACTTCTAGCTGTCATGCATCTCATCTACCTAGATGACATTGATCTTTTATCACAAACTTTTAATGGACACGTCAAGCATCTCATGGAAGATTATAATCATCTCTGAAAGGCCTCTATAAAGCTTAAACCTTCGAAGTGTTCCTTAACTCAGTCAGAAATAGAGTTCCTGGGACACAAAATTTCAAAGAACGGCATCCAGCCTATACTAGACAAAGTTGATACCATAGAAAAGATATTGCGTCACAAGAGATACAAGGATAACCAGTTGTTTATAGGCTTGCTGGGCAATTATTGTCACTTTATCCCCCAGTTTGCCGACCTAGCTGAGCCACTATTTTACTCCTGCAGAAGAGTAAGCCATTTGAATGGCGGCCTGAACAAAAACAGGCTTTTAATGCCTTGAGAACTGCTTTATGTACTAAACCCATTTTAGTCTACCATCGTTTTGACCAACACTTCTTGTTGCGTTGAACGTGAGCATTTTTACCGTTAGGGCCATCCTAGCCCAGCATGATAAAAATAAAATTGGTCACCCAGTGGCCTATTTTAGCAAGACTCTGAGTAAGGCAAAAGGAACTACAGCATTACCAAGAGAGAAGTTCCTGGCTGTCTTACTAGCCATCAAACATTTTGGGCTTTTCTCTATGGTACTCACTTTTCCATTGTCACTTACCATTTCTCAATCTAATGCTCCAGCACATGAAGGACCCAGATGACCGCTTAGCCATATGGTCCTTGCAACTGCAGGGCTATGATTTCCACCATTGTCTATTACATAATGAAATTCATAGTATTGAATTGGCCTCTCAGGATGCCAGTGCTAACAGCTTTGACCCCTGAGGACTAACTGTATGATCTGATTGGTTGACCTGTGTGATGAGAGTTGGAAACCCTAAGGTCCAAGCTGATATCTGAAGGGTGACTGAGACACTTAAATCAAGGACTAGCTGCTCTACAAGATGGTTAATAAGAACTGGTTTCCTTATGCCCGCCCTTCTCTCATACTGACGTTATCCTATAGGACCATCCTAGTTGTGAAACACAATGTGATCAATTATATTCAAGAATGTTGAAGTCACGATGTTATAGGGACTGAATGGTAGAGACCATCCAGGAGCCTTGTAGGCATGTATGACTTGTTGATACAAAGACTGAACCAATCCTCAATTTTAACACTTGTCATTGCCCCAACGGGACCTTTCAGTCCTGTTAGCATAGCTGTGATAGGACCTCTCCAAATTGGATTATATGACCATAAATACATCTTCCTAGCCAGAGATCACCTGACCAAATGGGTCAAAGCAATTTCAGTCCCCGCTGCTACTGCCAAAGACAAAGCTCTTTTCCTTATTCAATCCGTTTTCACCTAGCATGAATGCCCAAAAATCTTATTTATGGACAATGGGTTAATTTTCATCTCGCAGGTAGTCCAGGAACTTATTTCGCATAAAGGCACTAAGCAAAGCTTTACCGCCCCTTAAAACATAATAACCATCAGGGGGTGGTGGAACGCGCTAAAGGTACCCTTGTCTCTATTTCAAGAAAGATGTCCCCCCTCAAACATTGCCCACTGTAATCATTATCTACCTAGCGCGTTGCTTGCCTACCAAATAAGCTATCAATGAGTTTGTAAAATGTCCTCCTTTGAAGCTCCGTATATACGTACTCCAGCTTCAAATTAGCATACAGCATTTACTCAAAACATCCGCTCCTGAAAACTCCAATTTAACTATGAAGGCCTTAAACAGATGAAATTGTCCGGTTTAAGCCCTAGCCATGAAAGACATTGTCACCACCACTGGAAGGGAGACATCCTAATATAATGTCAGCTGACTGCCTTACCTGTTTTTCAATTAGTTGACCTTGTTCCCTTTTATCACCATTGACTCAGAGGTCAACAGAATAAGCTTGACGTTCTTTGGTTTGGACTTTATAAGGTCATTCATAAAGTGAACTCTGAGTACTCCATTGCTGATGTAAATCAGGGGACAGTGATGAATCAGGTGCATGGCCAGTTCCTCTGGCCCTATATTCCCTCCAATAAGATCTTGTTGGGAATATTATCAGTTTTCAAGATGATGTGAAAGCTAAAATCCCTGCTCCCAAATTGAGCCCTGATTGATCAACTCCTAAAATAATGCAAACTGAACTTTATCCTGAAAACACCAAAACCAGATTTGATCACGAAGCATCACACACATAAGAATTAATGAATCACCTTCAAGAAGCTCATCCCTACTTCCCAAATCACGAGAGGATCTGTCCTCATCACTGCGGTCACAAAGATGATGCAGTACAATGAGGGCACTGTCCAGTCAGTCAATCCAGAAGGCATTAAGGATCATGATCTTGTGGGGCCATGGAGTCTTAAGGCACTATGACCCAAAGCGCCCTAAAAAATCAATGCTTTCTAAAACAAAAAAATAGTCTATATTCCCTCCATCTTTTCGTTATTCAACCTCTCCACTAATTTCCAGCTTTTAGCTTATAATAAAACTTCAGCCACGGGGGGTGGAAGGCAAGTCAGTAAGGGCATATGGCTACCAACCTGAAGGTTGTGGGTTTGATTCCCACCCTTTGCACATCGATTGGGGTGTCAGCCAAAGGAAGCTATTGGCGGTTAGTAGGTCTAATAACACGAAAACCTTACCCATGACGTAACCAGAAAAACTTGAGTCCTGATCCGGAGGTGGAAAAACTTTCTTTGATGGAGTTGACCCTGTTCAGGTTTCATGTCGTTTCTTTCTTTCAGTAATGCCTGTCCCCTGGTCGGCTTGCCTCATTTAAATAAAAATAAAACTTCAGCAACGATCAAGAGAACTGTTATGCTGATAATGGGTAAACTTCTAATGAAGTCCACTGACAACAAAGTCCATGGACCTGCCGCCTGCTAAAGAGGGTGGATAAGGCTGTTCCTTCTTGTCATATCTTTCTTAGATTTGGCACAGACTAAGCATTGCTCAATCCAAGCAGGACCTTTTTATAAAACCTATTCCAATCATAACTTTGCTTGATTAAATTGATACATATTTTACGCCAGGATGCCCATGGTTGGTGGATCATGATGTTCCCTTATTACGCTGGAACACATCATAAGAATAAATTCATACTTTGTCTCGGAAAGTATAATACCTTATCCTTTTAAATTTATCGTTATAAAGGGACTGGACCTGCTTCAAAATTCTTCAAGAGTCCTTGACTTTTAAGATCTGGGGACTGGGATGCCAAAACAGCATCCAGAAAGAACCAAAGGTGGTAGGGGACACCAGGGCGGGATCAGATGGGGTTTCTTCAACTACTGGATGAACTGGCTCTGATGGAGTAACTTCACCCACCAGCTAAACAGGAGTATAAGGAATACTGAGGGATGTGGAACCGAAGGACTTGAATTTGGACTTAGACTTAGAATTGTATTTATGCTTAGATATAAAAAATTCTGACTTGTGTGTAGGACTGGACTGGAGCTACCGCGGCAATTTCTGGAAGTGGCGGATCTATAACCTTCTCGGGGGAATTGCTTTTTTAACTCAGGGCCTGTCTTTACAGTGAGACCCATTAGAGGAATTTTGGCTTAAGAAATCAGCTAAAATATGGGTGGCCCCTATGACAAACTCATACTTAAAGTTGAACCTAAAAAAGGTCGCGGTGGGTCCTAGTCTGTCTTTTTGCCAACTTCTGGCGCTTAAAATAATAAGTAAGTGACTGGTGGTCAAGCTCACACTCACTATATGCTTTGCACCATGTAACAGGTACCGCCAGTGCATTAAAGACCATGACACCGCCGCCAACTCTTTACCATATTTGGCCAAAGCGCGCTTCATAACACTAAACTTTCTTTTGAAGTACGCCACAGGGTGTTCCCGGACCTCATTTATTTTAAAACCCCAAAAGCAGTACCAGAGATGTTTCATGCCATGATAATAGGATAGTTCTCATCATCATGACAAAAACGGAAACAGAAGTGAAGACATCTTATATTGCCTTAAAAGCCTTTTGGCACTCTGGTGTCCAAACAAATGGGTACATGCTTGCCTGTGAGTGGTAAAGGGATGAGGTCAGCTCTGAGATAGCTGGTGAGAACTAAAATAATGAGGGTAACTGAACCTAAAAAGCTCCGCAATTTGCTCCTTTGGCCTTGTGGTGGGCCATGAATGAATGGTTTACAGATTAGAAGGCGCAATGGCATGACCAATTTTTAGGATCACATTACCAAAGAATTGAACTTTTTTTTTAAGAATTCACATTTTGAAATTTACCAACTAGACCAACCCTATGGAGTGCTTCTGTAACAGCCACCAAATCTTTATTGTGTTATTTTAGCATTGGGCGAGTGGACTAGGATATCGTCCACATAAGTAATTTTATAGGTGAATATGTGATCTCCAAGGTGTCATCTTTTAGACGCAGGAAAACTGCTGGACCATTCTTTAGACCAAAGGGTATGACTTTAAATAGATAAAGGCTATACTAGGTAAAAAATGCAGTTCTGCAACCCCTGGCCAGCTTTGACTCGCTCTAGATGGAAAGCGTTCACAAAATAGAGTTTGGAGAACACCTTTGATTTAGATATTGCTTGGGAAAATACTTCCTTCAAGGGTAAAGGGTAGGTATCAGGAACCGTCACACTATTCAAGTGCCCATAATCTACGCACGGTCTTAAAGCACCTTCAGGCTTCTGGGCGAAGACCACAGATGTCACGAAGACAGCAAGTTAATTATAGACCGGCCTGCCAGTTTGAATGCCAAATAACCCAAATGACAAACCTGAATGCCAGTGTCATTGCTGCTTGTGCGACTTTATAAGTCCAGGAAGAAGTTTCGCCACTAAGCGCCCATAAGACATGGTTTTGTATAAGAACCTAGCGACCAGCCAGGTAAACATGGCCCTAGGGATGTGGGTTGTTGAAGTAGTGAGTTGGAAATGGTGGTTTGATTTTGGACATAATAAGAACTGGAATCAGGAATGGGGTTTTTATCTTTGAAGTTAAAGAAAGAAATCTAACTGACAATTTCCTCAGTGTGAAGTGACAGATTTTCAGGTGGTTGACTTGAGAGATAACTTATCAAAGCATGAGTCAAGGACCTCAAAATTTGACCTAACCAGTTAACATTAAGCAAGGGGGAAATAAGATCAAACCTATTGAAAATAACATCAAAAGAATCGGCAGAGGCCAAGTCACTGCAAATTTGGCGTCAGTCACAAGAATTTCAGTTTTTCAGTCTTCCAACGGTTAATGAAACAGCATCTTGCCCAACAGGCAACGGGAACCTCCTAGAGCAACCCCACATAAAGGCAGTCCAAGAAGCTGGGAACAGTTTTGGGATACTTAAACTACCTGACCTAGTCACTTTGGCATCTGTACAGCCAAACAGGATTCCTTGACTTATGATCCTATTATGAGAGGGGAAGGTTCAGAGCTGGAAACGACTTTCAACGATGGCCTGATGCCCTCATCAAATTTCACCGCAGATCTTAAATTAGGCATTCACATCTTAGTAGTTAAAAGACAGTTATGCGTTGTTTCTAAAGGTTTCAAATCTTTGTTCAAATTTACAGCATCATTTCTCAGTGTTTTAATGCCACTGGCGAGTGTGACTGAGTATTCAACCCCAATACTTCATTACTCAAATGTGCACACCCATTGGGCCTTGAAGTTATGAGAGTAGGTATTCAAAATACTTTAGAACAATTTCTTCAATTTGATATACTAATTTGGCAGAAGAAATTTTGGGAACCGATGGAGAATCTTCAGAGGGATGACTGTCACCCAACGCTCATCTTTCACATGGGCAAGATCACCCTGCGTGACAAGAGAAACAGCTGCCCTCTTAGGACCCTTCTTTTGTAGGATATGGAAATATGTCCCTGATCTAGGCAGACGGGATGCTCCCCCATTTTACATTACCATTCCCTTTTAGCAGAGGGGGGCGCCACCACCGGGAAATTGTGTGAGAGTCACATTCTTGCGGGCTTTTAGCAATTTTATCGACATTAAAACAGCAATATTTGGGGGATGACGAGGAGCTTCTGAATGGGAGACATGGAAAGCCTTTGACCAGCTCGGAGCAATTTGTGCAATATGGGCTCTGACACAACTTTTCTCATAGGTTGATAACTCTCTATAAGTGACAAGATTTTGAACCAATCTATGAGATTGCAGAAATCCAAGATGAGCTCCATTTCATCCTCCTCCACATTCTGATTACAATAGGCTCTGGATCTGAAGGAATTACCCTTTGAATGGGGATAGCTGAGATAAATGAAAGACTAGGTGTTGCTTCCAGTGAGGTGGCAATTTTAACCAGAAAACTTTATTACCCAAATCTTCCTCCACCAAGTGTGGACCCAAGCGTTTGCTTGTGAACTTATGTGAGGGAACCTTATCTGCAAATGGCACGTATTGAACATGACATATGAACCAACTTTGAAGTCATGAGATGGGAGCTGCTTCTGATCTGAAAACAATTTATAGTCGCTTATAACTTAGTGATAAGCTCACAAACTAGGGACTGCGTTGTTTGAATAAGTTGGATATGGTTGGTGGCAACTGGTACCTCTTGGCAAAGCACGGGCCAAATAAAAATGAGGGGTTGTACCCCAAGGTCATTTCATATGGAGAGAATTCAGTGGTAGAATTAGTTCCATTATTATATGCAGACTGAGTGAAGTGAGATCATAATCCCAGGTATCCTGAGCCACAGCCGCATAACAGTGCAGGTACTGATCAGGAATCTGACTAATCCTCTCAGTTTATCCATCATACTTGGGATGACATGCTTTGGATCAACATGGTGTAATTTTCAAGATTATCAAAAGCTCATTCCTGTACCGTGATGTAAACTGGGGCCCACAGTCTCAGTCAATCTCCTGAAGGAGACTAATTCAAGAGAAAACATGGCGCACAAAAAGATGGGCATTTTTTTATGAAGAAATGGCAGGAGAGCATATATAGAATAGGAAAAGTTGTGAAATTATCAACCACCACTATCACTGCAGTATACCTATTATAACAGGGAAGTTTGACAATAAAATCCACGGACACCAATGTCCATGGACCCTCAGCATGCTGTAAAGGGTGAAGGATACCATTACTTCTTGATTGATATGACTTGGCCATGCGCAGGTGACACGATTGGCAATTCAGGCTGATACTTCTTAAGACAAGGCTGCAAAATTATAGGTACACTTTATTAAGTCAATACATTTTTTTACCAGGATGGCCAACTGTGGGGGGTTCATGATGAGCCTTAAACACTTCGGCTAAGAAGTGGAGGGGCCCACACCCATGACCAAAAATGAATAAGGCCCTCCATCAAGGAATATAGGTAATGTTTTTGAGCCAGGAGTCACAATCGCTCCAGAAGACTCACGCCTTTGGGACAGGTTATTTAGGCTACTTATACCCATGAAATAAGATGAACGTCAGGGGCTAAGTCCACTGATAAGACACTGGAGGTACACTTGATAAAATTATAATAGAGGGAAATACTGTGACCAGATCCACTTCATCTGAGTCAATGGGGTAATGAGAAGGGTTAAGACTGAGGAAAGCAGGTAGTACATTTAGCATCTTTTCAAAAACTCATATCTGAAGTTAATACTTTACAAATCCAGATAGGCTCAAGCCTGTTGGTGTGCTAACTTCTGTGGCTTATCAAAAAAGTAGAGCTTGGTGATCCATGCGCACTGTTAACTCATGCTGAAGCGCCTTGTAAGAGATACCACCAATGAGTCAAGGCCAATGAAACGGCTGTCAACTCTTTATGTTAGTAGGCCCAAGTCTGCTCAGTTGGAGAGAACTTGAAGAAAAAAGGCGACTGAATGTTCCAACCCATCATGCTCCTGAAGCAAGCTGCCCTACTGCAACAGATGAGGCATCACATGTGTCAGACATTTGCCTCCCAGGCCTAAGAAGAAGAATGTTGTGGGTCAAAATCCACCTAGACAAGGAAAAATTAGCCATTTATGAGTTTGCAATGAGCCGAAAAGCAATTTATTTACTGTTAATAATGATTTAAAGGAAGCTGGCCAAATTACCCTGGATGATTCTCAGTGGAACCCCATTAATTGGGATAATACTATTTTGACACCTGCACAGGTAGCAAAAGTAAAATATAATGGACAGATTACTCCAACCACACGATGGACTACTGGGCAACCAGCAGAAGGTACTCCCCTAACCATCACTAAGTCCCTCAAAGCACCTATGTGGGGACCCCCCCTTTTATAGGCATGGCAGAGGTTGCCCAAGTGAAAATTCTTTCTTGAGTTGTGATTGGCCGAAGTAAATCAAAACCTCACCATATGGGTACATTCTTCCCCAAAACCCCACTTACCTTTTTTCTAAAAACTCACATTTCGCTCGATCTGATAGGAGAGTTAATCATATTTCCTAATTCGAAATGTGTCAAAGCTATTTTCAAACTATCCTCAAATTCCCCCTAACCCTTAAATCAGTCTAAAGGCAGATTGGGGATATTAAGGGGATTGCTTTTCTTATTACCCTGTCGTTACTAATAAAATACTAAAAAAAGCAAATTTTTATTAGTTTAAATTTAACTAAATTATTGACTCCTTTATGGGATCCATCAGCATTAGCACCAGTGAGCACCTAAAAAGCTGGATTCCTATAAAATGGTGCTCACTACAGGGAACACCTGTACTCAAAATCAGTTGCTCTTGAAAAGCAACTAGTAAGAGTTTCATCCCGTCTTAAGGCGCTTGAGAAGCACTTATCTTAACTCCCAGTTATACAAAACCACCTCAATGAGACTAGTTCACACCAGGTGAGGGCAGTATTGCTTCCTTCCTATATGTTTATATCTGCGATGACAGAAGCAACTGACCAACAAAAATCCAGTATATTATTCCCTGCTTTAAGAATTAGCTCAGAAACCATGGTCCCTTCCATGGTCAACCTCAGCACTTGGGCAGATGTAAAGCAAGCGCTTATTGATGAGTTTTTTTCCAAACAAAGTTTGCAACAGCAGAAACAGACCTATATGTGCCTTAGCTTGCAAGAGGGAGAATCCATTACCTCTTATGTTGAGCTCTTCTATACAAAGTCTAAATCTCTGTTGCTTGCCAAAATGCTCTCCCTTAATGAGGCAATTGCAGCTACCTTGGCTGTCTTGGCATCTCATACGCCCTTGGTGATGAATCTCTCTTCCATAAAGCGCACTTTCACCACTGTATGAGATATCAAGGAGGCCTTATTAGCAGTTGCTGATATCTATGAGCTTACCCCTACCCAAGGATGTTTGAGTCATGAAGTTACGCCAATAATGTTAGTTTCTACTAATACTGTTAACCTTAGAAAACCTGCTCATATGACGTTGCCAGCACAAACGGTTATTCCTTCCTATAACAAAAAGCAGATGGTACTGAATGTGATTGGGCAGTGCATCTCTGTGTCACTGACTGGAAATTTACCAGTTCTGACCGCCATATAATTATATATAGCTTTAGTGCACTGACAAGCAACCAAAGCATCCTAACCGAGTAAGGAGATGTTTGGGGCACTGACAGCGCCAAACATCAACCTACTACTAGTTGGCTGTTGCAAAATTGGCGGAATTGTTCAAGATATGCCGTAAGGGTTTTTTGCACAGGGTTGACCCACTGAGCAATTGGAATGATTATATGAAGATTGTCAGTTTTTGGAGCACACTCAAAATAATAAATATAACAAAAGGGAGAAATTTCCCTGAAAACACTTCTTTTATTGCAAATAATCTGAGCGGATCCTTCCTAGTCCGCTTACTTTCTCTACTATAAACAACCTACCTCTCTAAATCGCCCTTCTTGCTTATATACAGCAGCTTCAGACAATACTACTCTCATAGCTTGGATTTTTTTATTCCTCTGATTCTCCTCAATTTCAGCTTGTTATTCTTTTAGCTCTCTATAATTCTAATTTTAAGCAATTTAATTCATATTTGTCAAATGTCAACATTGCTTTATTACCTTATTGCCTTATTTAGAAGCAATCAGATAATAACTCATTATATCCAATGTCGCCTCATCTTGAGGCACTTGAATGATTGAAACCAATGTCATGTTTGGCGGATTCTTTCCAATCTGCCCTAGCGGTTCAAAGATTATTGTCCAGTATATTGGAATTGCAATATTGCCCCCTCCTTGACTGGATGATAAGGCTCCTATTGCTTATATGGTCGGAGGAACTTTTCATGCACTTGGTTAATGATCTGACCACTTGTGAAGTCCTTGATGGTATAAGTCTCAACCCCAGATATCTCTATAACTTCAAATGGACCAATCCAAATGTTGGCCAGCTTGTGTTTCTGATCAAACCCATGCTGGTCATGAAACAAAACTATATCACCATCTTGGAACTGAGTGAGGCTGCTACGCCATACCTGATCAGCAGCCTGGTTTTTGATTTTCTTGGATAAGCTGAACGAGTATGCTTTGGTTTGTAATATAATCAGCGTATTCATTAGGGCGGGAAAATAGCATTGTGGATCCATTCCACTGGTGTCCTATACACAGGAATATAGAAGCGCAGGCAGAGCGGGGTGTCATCCATAAAGCAATCGGAAGGGGCTTTCCCATGGCAGAATGGTAGCTAATATTGTGGGCGAACACTGTTGTAGAAAGGAGGGTACTCCAATTGGAGGGCCTATCTGTAACTAACTTTTATATTATGTTCACCAGGGTCCCGTTAACCCGTTCAGCTATTATGTTGGACTTGGGGTGGTATGGGGTTGTTGGAACAACCGTGGATGGCCATCAACTCGTTGAGCTTGGGAAGTATGTGAGAGGTAAAGTTAGTGCCATTGTTGGTAAGAAAAAGCTGCAGGCCGATGTGATGCTGAATTGTGCATTCTTTTACAAACTTAGTCACAGTAATCGCCCCCAGATCCCAAATGGCCTGCGCCTCAACCCACCTGGTCAAGTGGTCAATTGCCACCAGGATATACTTAGACCTGATAGCTCCAGTCGCCAGAGATCCCACAACATTGATAGAGGCTGTATGCCAAGCAAAGTGAGGTTTTACTAACTGGTAGGAAGTCTTCTGGCAGAACGGCTTCTCCACCTGGCACTGCTGTCAGCAGGACAGGGTCTAAAGCAGGTCAAATTGCATGCTTTCCTAATAATACTGTAGTCTCAGCAATTCAAAAAGTCTTTTGAACTCCACCATGGCCCACTTCTTGGTGTGCGCTCATGATAATATATGGTCTGGTAGAAGGTCTGGGGATATCATGGTAGTGTCCCCTATACGCTATATATAATTCCCCATTTTTCTTAAACGTATTGGTTCTAAGTCCATCTAGTAACTTGATAAATTGAGGAGGTTCATCATTGTACTTTCCGCTGAGCATTTTATATACATTTTTTTGCTTAAATCCGCATATAACTGCAATTATTGTTAATCTTGATTAGCAATTGGCGTTTTTGTTATTTTCCCCTGGTTGATAGAGAATTCAAAATTGTAAGCATGCAGCTTAAGAGCCTATCTGGCTAGCCACCCCTCCAGCTTTCTCAAATTCTGTAACTAGCACAACTATGCATGATTCATTACAACCTTAAACTTTACTCCATGCAAGTATACTCAAAACTGCTTATATGCATAAATCACCGCTAAGCACTCCCACTTGGTTACGGTGTAATCTTGTTCATGGCAATTAAAGCTACAACTGCAGTATGCCGCGTAGTGCTCCTCCTCCTCATTGTCGTTCTGAGACAGAACTACTTCAAAAGCGGAAAGTGATGTATCTGTCTGCACTATAAATTCCCTTTTGAAATTAGGGTAATGCAACACTGGCGCACTAATTAGCACCATTCAAAGTGTATCTAAGACACATTAGTGCCATTCTGTCCATTTGAACATGGCATCCTTCTTTAGTATCTCAAACAGTGGACCTCCAATGCAACTTAAATTGGGTATTGAGCGTCAGTAATAACCCACCATCCCCCAAAATACCTGAATATCTCATATAATAGCTGGCTTAGTCATCTTCTGGTAGCTAACAACTTGCCATTTGGGGTCTCAGCCCAGTTGCATCCACCACAAACCCGAGGTACTTCAGCTGATCCTTGAAGAAGTGGCATTCCCAAGGCTTGATTTAATATTGGCTTCAGCCAGTTGAAAAATACCTCTTCCAAATGGGTAAGGTGCTCAGTGAATGTGAGAGAGAAGACGTTAATATCATTAAGGTACACAAGTATACATTACAGCTTCAGATCGCCCAAAATGGTGTCCATTGCTTGTTGGAACGTATCCAGGTCATAACATAGCCCTTGCGGCATATGTGTTGGTTGGAAAAGCCCTTTAAGTGTGATTACGGCGCATTTTTTTTGTTCCACTGCAGGCAACTCAATTTGACAATAACTGGATATCAAATCCATTGTTGAGAAATAGCGAGCTCCACCTAACCAATCCAGCACATCATCAATTCATGACAGATGGTATGAGCCTTTTAGTGATACTATTGAGCTTCCAGTAGTGATTACTATGTGGTTAGTACCACCCTTCTATTCCACAATAATAACAGGTGAAGCCCATGGACTCTTAGATGGTTCAAGCATTCCTTGCTCTAGCAGCTTGTCAATCTCCTCCATTACAACTAATTCAGCTTTGATTGGCGGATTGGCTGAGACCTGATGAGGGGATAGATCCCAGTGTCCAGCTAATAAACAACCCCCCAAGCACACCCTAAATCATGATTGTCAACAGCAAAAATCTCCTTGTATTGTTGAAATAAAGCTTCTGCCTGATCCTTCTAGACTTCCAATAACCCCATTAAATTCTCCCAGGGTACAACCGCCATTACACAGAGGTGAGGCTTGATGGGCAGACTAAAAGTATCCAGAGACCCAAACTTGTGAACTGGTTGACCTCTTCAATCGGATTTCATTTGTAGATACGCTATAATATGATACCGGTAGATTCAAATTGGTACATTCTGAAGATTTGCTACCAATACTTGATCGCCCCATGGCCCTGAAGTATGATGCTTAGAGCCACATGAGGCTCAAGCCACGATTGCTGATAAGGCCCAATGATCTCCCCATAGAGCCCAGCTGGAAATTCCACCTCTAACTCAGTGTCTACTATTACTTGATTTCCAGAGGGAATGGATATAGCTCCAGCAGCTCTAAGCGGTAGCCCTATTCATGTTTATGATGGGGAAGGGCCCTAGTTTCCCTTTTAATTGATAATAGCGCACTGGAATCACCCCATCAGTGTAGGCCAGGTTGATATGTACCAATGTACTGAGCCCTTTGGCACTCTGCTGGAGGTAAAATAAATTGGGATCCGCTGTCCCAAAATAGCGAGGGTCTCTCCCTCGTGTAAATGACAGCCACATAGTGTCGCATAAAGGCAGTCCCAATCAACAAATCATAGTTGCTATTTAGTAATACTACCACTGGAGCCACAACAACAACAAAAAACTGCAAGGATGCGCTTTATGCTCCCTCATAGACCATGGTTTCTGCTTCAGAGGTCCCATACACCGTCCAGTGGTCTATGTCCGGTTTTAAAGACAACTTCACCACCAACTTAGTGGAGACAGTGTTAACAGGAGCACCCGTATTAATAATTTTTTGTACTAGGATTTTGGCTACCACAATGTCACAGTAAGCGCACTCCAAGTAAGATGAATGCTGGCTGTTTACTATATTTACATTCAGAGGTTCACGTTTTCCCAGAAACTTATAATATCCGCACCAAATCTAGGGTACCCTGTTACAATAGCGTCCACTGGAAGGGCGACCTCTACTCCTCTCAGGGACAATGCATCTTCAAACGGTTCTAGCTGGTCCAACAGATTTTGGTTAAACATCTGACAAGCGTAAGGCTTTAGTTGCTCTGGAGACCCTTTGTCCATAATTTCTTTAACTTATACTTGATTCAACACATTTACTCTTACAGACGGTTGTTGATAGAGGAATGTATCGTCATACTGGGAGGCTTCAGCTGATATTGGTATAGTAGATTCATATGGGAAATTTAAATTTGAGATAGTGGAAGTAGAGAGTCCCATCTCTACTCCGCTATTGTTTTTCCCTGATGACATTGATCCTGTTGTATGTAAGGGATCCATCAATTGGGGCACCATCGTCCCATGTGCCCAAGGCGACTGCAATTAAAACAACTTACCCCATAGGGCCTAATCTGTGCTTAATATAAGTTGGCCCACTTGGAAGGTTGATCCTAAGATGAATGGTGTAACCAGACCCATACTGGTAGAGCGCCTGCCGCCAATCATCATATAGGGCCAAAGCGGTAGTTGGACAGTTGTAAATTGGCAGTTATGGAGTGGACATTGGACTGCGGTGAGTAACCTGATGGAACCTGAGCCAATTGGTTGATTCCCTTCCCACATGAAAGGGTTGACAACGGTGATAGTGTGAATCTGCTCAATTTTGGGTGGAGGGAAAGTTGCAGCTAAGTGACGTACAAACTGAACAAGTTTAAAAAGAGTTACATCATCATCTAACAATGGGCCATGCCCTTATAAAGAATGGGGTATGGCTTCACTGCAGAGGACATTGCAAAGCAAACATTGACTTCAGATAAAATACCTCCTCTAATCATTACATGAACTTTTGCTGTAAATTGCTCAGTGAATGCGGTGAGGGTCTCATTTCTATGAAACCCCAATGGCCATGAACTCAGCTTTCAATTGTGACATCTTTAAAGAGTCACCGAATAACTGCAGCACCATCTCCTTGACTTCTTGGTATTTAACAGAACTACATGGAAGTAACAAATGACTTGATCTGCACTCCCAACATCCAGGGTGGAGATCAACATTTTTGCCCTCCATTGATCTAAGGTTCCTCCAGTCAAAAACTCAAATCATCAAAATAACCCATTAATACTTCATTTGTGATCAAATGGCAGCAACTTATCACTGCAAACCTCTTGGAGCAGCTCATCTTGTCTTTTGAGAACAGTATCCAATGCATGTTTCAACTCCACCTATGTAATGGGCCCAGCGTGATGTGCAGAAAACTTATTAAAGCAACCTGGATGTGACATGGCCGACGACTAAGTTTTCACATTTTGTAATAAATCATTGGGCACCCCTGTAGTGAGCACCACTATTGTAAAATCAGCAGAATCATTCAAGATATGTGGGATTACTTTTTTTCAGAGGGTCGACCACTGAGCAATTGGAATGATCATATGATGATTATCAGCCCCTTGGAGCATAATTAAAAATATAAATATAACAAAGGGAGCAATTTCCTTGAAAACACTTCTTTTATTGTTGTCAGGATTTTAACCAGATGAATCCTTCCCAATAGTATCCGAATTATGGGTTTTGGTTAGTTGGGTATAATTGCCAGCTAATCACTTAGTTCGATACTATTTAATGTTATATAAATATTAATCGAGTTTAGCTTCAGCAGAATCCCAGTTTAGTGCTGAATATCAAATCGTGATGATTGTGGGAATTTCTAGCAGGAAGCCAATGTATTTATTTACAAGCATCTAATGATTCTTTTGCTAACTATAATTTGAGTTGGCAAAATCTCTCTTGCACCAATTGTACTTTTATTTGATAATGGCTTAGAGAAGTTATAGTAGAAGTAGATAGTATAAGGGGATCCCTGATAGGCGCGGGTGATCACACCTGGAGTGGCTGGCACTGCCAGCTCCCATGCCTCCTCCTTATGAGGAACCAGTGGGAACCTGGCCAGCTGGCTACCAGTGGATGAGCTGCATAGCGTCCAACCCTAGTTGGGTGCAGCGCGGGAGGTGCCATAGCCGCCCAAGAAGGGGAAATGGACTTTCCAGGGCATGCCCAGATTGGTTGGTGAAGGGTTACAAGAATGGGGCAGTGCGAAAGTGCCTGAGCTGCCCAGGACGTGGGCAGGACTTGCTGTAGCACACGCCGAGGATGCCTGGGGCAAACGCGAAGCCAATGGTGGTTAGTAGGTAGGTTGGATGCAGGACTTTTAAGGGTTGGTACGCCAATGAAGGTGAAACAGCAAAGGGCCACCAGTATTCATACTGGTTGGCCTGGCACACTAGTGGAGCCCATGGTCGATTTTGTGACAATTGTAAATAATCTGAGAAGATCCTTACTAGTCCGCTTACTTTCTCTACTTTAAACAACCTACCTCTCTCAATCGCCCATCTCACTTAATACAGAGGCTTTGGATGATACCGCTCTCATAGTTTGGACTATTCTATTCTGCTGATTCTCCTCAATTTTAGCTTGTTATTCTTTTAGCTCTCTATCTTTCTAATTGTAGTTGATTTATTTCATGGTTGACAAATGTTGCCATTGCCTTATTGCCTTATTGCCCTATTTTTCAGCGATCCAATAATAACTCATTATATCCTATTATCGCCTCATCTCGAAGCAAATTGAATGTTTGAAACCAATTTCATGTTTGACGGATTCTTTCCAATCCGCCCTAGCAATTCCCAGCTTATTGTCCAGTCATATTGGAATCTCAACATTGGCTATGTAAGTCCTCTGTGTGGTTGGTCCAACCCAACCATGCAAAAGCTTCCTCAAAACGGAACAAAAAAAGAACACAGGTATTTGAGGTATGCTAACCCCAAAGCATCCTTTATTTTTATTCAGAAACATAAAAACAAAGGTGCCCATTAACCAGAGCTTGTCTGGCGAGCAATTGACAATGCTCTCCAATAAAGGGAATGCTAGGGTGAAAAATCCAAAGTGAACTTTGGAATGTGCAGGCGCGCCTTATAAAGGCAGCGCTTTTGGGACCTCACCCAAGTTTATTGATTAGGCTCACACAAGACTAATCTAAAACTTAGGTGAGTCACAACCCAGCGCCTAAAACACCAAACCAAAACATTTTAGAGCGATTTGACTCAGATTCGGAAAATCTGAATCTGAGTCAAAATGTAGAATCAAGATGAATCTCGATTGTTACATCCTTCATCTTCAGATCAAAACACTCATCCAGTGAAAGTCGTGAACCCTTTGACTTGTCTATCTTCTTCTTCAGAGCAGCCTTATTAAGCAGTTTTAAATCCTGCACTTCCACATAATTCCCTTTCTTGGGTCCCAATCACTCCCACTGACAGTGGGTTAAATGACCAGGTCGCAAAGGCTAAACCGCCTGTTTCACAAAAGCACCCAGCCACTGAAAAACCCAAAGATGTTGAAGATAATGTACCAGCTTCTCATTTGGATAACTCTAGTCTGAAGCCTATCTCTTTGAGGCAGCACCAACCCCCTGCTTTGAAAGTTGAATCATAAGCGGTGGAGGTTCTAACCCCCCCCCCAAAATTTAATAAGGTGGAGGAACAACCCATTGACTTATCTTCCTATAAGGGTAGGCCTAATCCTACCCCACCTCCTATGGACTCCCTAATCTGCATTGATAACCCTCTGATGACGAGTCTGAGAGGGGTGATGAAGATGTTGGTCATTACGTTTTAGGAGCCCCAGGTGAAGTGGAGGTACCTGTTTTTTTTAATCCGGAGAGAGTCAATTGGGCTAAAATTACTAGTCACACTTATCTTTGGCATGTGATAAGGGGTCTCGTGATTATTGACACTGCTAGTGACGCGGACCAGTTCATTGCACATTTTTTTGACCTACCAAGATTGTTCCTACATTGCAGACTATCCAGGAGAAATACCCCAAAACTGCAAAACACCTCTTCTCCACTTTTCATCTAAAAGAAGTCCTCGCTCTTCCCCCTCCTTGAGTGGTACTTTAACTAAAGTGGAGGTCGTTGTTAATGGAGTGTGGGTAAAAGCTTTCCTTGACGCTGGGTCCCCGGTGAACATTGTGTCAACAAAGCTCTTGAAGAAAATTAAGCTGGCCCCTGACCTTGAATATACTCAAGATTTTGGAACGGCTGGTCCAAACAACACCCGCGCCATGGGAGCCTACTATTCTCTTCCCATTTAGTTTAGGAATCTTCTATTGTTGGCTCCAGCAGTGGCTATGACTAATAATACCTACGGCTTACTTTTTGGAACCCAATCTATGCTTGAATTTTTAGTTGTTAATAATTTGAAGCAGGGCTATCTTTCCCTGCCTAGCTATGAGGTTCCTTTGATTTGTCTAATAATGAGCTCAATAAAAGAATTATGTTTACACAGTTGAGTATCCCTCCTCCGTTTATCCCTGCATTACACCACGGCAGGAAGGCATACCAAACTGTTGCAAACCTCAGTGGATTCATTGAGGATATCCCTTTATATGCTTCTGAAGAGGGGATCATTAAGGCTGAAGAACAAATTTTAGTTGACACGAAAAACACCACGTAAATCCCTCACAACTGCCTACTGCACCTCATCAGCATAGATGGAGTTAGTCTTTCTGAGCCAAAAGTTTTGACAGGCGTGTAGACCCTGCTATCATCGGCTTATTAACCTGTTGCTAGGAAAACTCACTAAGAAGGATTTGGTGGTAAAAAGCACCAGGAGATCAGTTGAGGCCTGTTAATACCCATTGACGACATCAAGCAAGTCCACTGTATAGGGTCTATGGCAGATTTTCTTACCTGCCGATCACTCTATATGTACCCTACCATCTGTTCAAGTCTTCGATGAAGTAACCCCAGCTGAGTTGGATAAAATCCACACCTTACTTGAGGCCTACAACATTTTCTCCAAAAACTGACAATGACTATGGGCATATGAAGGGGTGGATGCATACAATTGACGTTGTTGATGCTAAACCTGTTCTCTCCAAGCCCTACCACAAATCAAATGTTGAGGAGCTACGGATGCAGAAGGAGCTCAAACAACTGCTGGATGCCGTATTGCTGGTGCCATCACAAAGCCCTTAGTCCTCCCCTATTTAACAATAAAGAAGAAAAATGGAGGTCATCAGGTAGTGATGGACTACTGAAAATTAAACAACCTCACCAAGAAGGATAGTTACCCTATCCCTCGCATTGATGACGCTCTGGACCAACTTTCTGGGTCTAAATACTTCTCTGCCATGGACCTGACTAGCGGTTATTAGCAAATGGACCTTTCTCCACAAGGCCAGGAGAAATGTGCTCTAATCTGCAGTGAGGGTCTCTTCCAGCCTACCCAACTTCCACAAGGGCTGTGTAATGCACCTGCCACTTTCCAGTGAGCGATGGATCATATCATGCAAGATCTAACATTAAGCTGCGTCATTGTCTATCTCAATGAAACCACAGTCTTCTCTAAGACTTTCAATGAACATCTCACACATCTACAGGAGGTGTTTTAACGCTTGCGGGATTCTATTATCAAATTAAAGCCCTCTAAATTCACATTTTTCTAGAGGAAGTTAAATTTCCTTGGACACTCTATCTCTCAAGATGGGATACAACCGCTTCAAGATAAAGTTAAAGCAATATACAAGATGCCTGCACCCAAAACCCTTCGCAACATCCAGGTATTCTTGGGGATGATGGGGTATTACATCAATTTATACCAAAATTCGCGCAGCTCATTGAGCCCCTATTACGGCTCTTAACTAAGAAAACCCCTTTCCATTGGGGTGCTGAATAAAAAGCCGCCTTTGATACCCTAAAGGCACTGTTACTAAAATGATCAATGCTCCACCACCCTGACTATAGCAAACCTTCATGTTGTTCATGGATGCCTCTGACTACACTGTTGGTGTTATATTAGCTCAGTTGGATGAGCATGGAGTCGATCATCCTGTCTATTACTTTATAAAAAATGCTTTCAACAGCTGAGCGTATTTATAGCGTCACATAAAAGGAGTGCTTGGATGTCCTGCTTGCTGTCAAACACTACCGCCCATTCCTATATGGGACTCCCTTCAAAGTAATTACAGACCACGCTTCATTAAAGTGGTTGCAAAATATGAAAGATCTCACAGAGCAGTTGTCTCGCTAGGCTCTTAAGCTCCAGAATTACAGTATGATCATTGAGCACTGAGATGGGACGCGCCATATGAACATTGATGGGCTGACACTGCTGCTTGTTCTTCACCTTGACAATAGCAAAGCTGAACGGTTGCATGACCTCATAATGACTCCTGACTCATGGGCTGATGAAGATGAACCAGTACAGAAGATGCTCGCTCAGCACTCCTGAAATACAAAGGTGGAGAATGGCAAATTATATAAGAAGTAGGAGTGAATTGGCTGCCTTACTTCCAGCCATCCGAGTGAGTGCCTGTTATTTTAGAGCTCACACTCTTATGGGCATGGCGGAGTAAGCAAAACCTATGATTGAATAAAAGAGGGGTATTATTGGGAGGGCAATATGGAAACCATAACTGAAGTATTGGATGCATGCCTAACCTATAAAAAACAAACCAGCATCAAAACCCGATATCTTTTTCACCCTACGACGCCCCACCAACCCTTCCACACCATTAGTCTGGATGTGATAGGTCCTCTTCCTCAAAATAAAGGTGGAAACTGCTATATTTTGGGTGGTATTGATCATATCACATAGTGGGTTGAAGCTGTTGCTCTTCTCGCTCAGACTGCTAGAGCCACGGCCACGTTTTTACACCAGTACATCTTCACCCAGCATGGGTGCCCTCAGGTCCTCCTATGTGACAATGAGAAAAAATTACTTCCTAAGTGGTAAAGCTCCTCGCCAAGTCTATGGGACTCAACAACTCTTCTTAGCCCCATATAACCCATCCACAAATGGTGCGGTAGAAAGAGTTAATGAAACTCTAGTCTCAATATTACGTAAAATGGCCACTTTTGACCCTCTCCATTGGGATCTTTATTTGCCTTATTCACTCATGGCCTAATATACTAGCTATCATAAAATCCTCAAAAAGTCCCCCTTCCAGGTGTTATATAGGCGAGAACCAGGGGTGCCAGCACTCTTAGCTAAGGATATTTTTCTCTGATTGGACTAATCCTGAACAAACCATGAAAAAGTTGGCTCAACACATCATCCAATTACAAGCAGAGGCCATGACTAACTCAGTTAATACTGTTACCAAAGAAGGCCAAGCTTAAATGAGCTCAGGGCCCCTCTCCTCTCATTCCAAGTATATGACTTGGTACTTTATTACCTTAATCAAATCACACCAAGAAGTGATAAACTCAGTTCTGTCTGGGAAGGGCCTTTCTCTGTCACATATTAACAAGGGGATGAGTATTCTATCAAATCTCTCTCCTCTGGACTTACCACCAACTGTGTTCATGGCTGTTTCTTTCGGCCCTACTCACCCCCCAGCATTCTTGAGGGGGGTAATTTCAGACATGCTTATCAGGCCTCATCAGAAGAATGTTGTGGATCAAAATCTGCCTAGACGGGGAAACGTCAACTATTTATGAGTTTGCAATGAGCTAAAAAGCAATTTATCTAATGTTAATATTTTTTTAGTATTAGATGGTTATTTAATGTTAATATTGATTTCAAGAAAATTGGCCAAAAGACCCTGGATAATTCTTTGTGGAACCCCATTAATTGGGATAATACTATTTTGACACAAGCACGGGCGCCAAAAGTAAAATATAATGGTCAGATTACTCCAACCACACTATGGACTACGGGGTAACCAGAAGAAGGGACTCCCCTAACCATCACCAAGTCCCTCAAAGCACCTATGCGGGGACCCCCTTTTTATAGGCATGGCAGAGGTCCCCCAAAGTGAAAATACTTTCTTGTGTGGTGATTGGTTGAAGTACATCAAAACCTTACCACATGGGTACATTCTTCCCCAAAACCCCACTTACCCTTTTCATAAAAAGTAAAGACATTTCCCTCAATCTGATAGAAGAGTTTATCAGATTCCTAATTTGGCATGCATCAAAGATATTATGAAACTATCCTCAAATTCCCTAACCCTCAAATTTTGTTTAAATATGGATTGGGCAGATATCAAGGGCATTGCTTTTCTTATTACCCTGTCGTTACTAATAAAATACTATAAACCCAAGTTTTATTAGTTTAAATTTATTGAAATTATCGATTCTTTTGTGGGAACCATTGGCGTTTGCACAGTGAGCATCTAAAAGCTGGATCCTACAAAGTGCTACAAAGTAGGGCTTGGAGGAGTCTACATGCTTTAAGATGGTAGTGATAAGAGTACATCTCAGATTGACTCATATGCCTGCTGGCACTCAGGTGTCCAATGAAAGGTAACATTCTTATCCGTGAGCATATGTAGTGGAGTGGCTAACTGGATAGGGCTGGGGAGAACTTTTCAAGTAAATGATAGTGCTTAAAAATACTTCAAAATTGATTTTGGGTTGTTGGAGTTGGCCATTTGCAGATGGCTTTTAACTTGTTGGGGGGAATGAAGTAGCCATCTAAGACTAGATTGCTCAAGAAGGTAACTTCTCCCTACAAAACTCGCATTATGAAGGCTCGATAAAAAGCCTCCTTATGCAAGGCTCCACTACCACTTCCAAGTCCTTTACATGTTGTTTAGGGGTTATGGAGTGTACCAAGATATCATTGATGTATGCCACCACACAGGTGAATCATTGGTCACCCAGCAAATTATCAATTATTCTATAGAATGTGGCCCGTGCATTCTTTAACCCAAATGGCATTAATCGAAATTGGAAGATACCCCTTTTCATTTGGATAGTAGTAAGCCATTCTTGACTTTTCATCACACAAATCTGATTAAAAGCATTAACAAGGTTGAGTTTAGAGAACTCACGTGACTTGGTAATTCCTTGAACAATTGTCTGATCCAATGGCAAAGGGCAGGGATCTTGGACTGTGATCTATTTTTGGTGACCATAATCCACACATGGACGAAGGGAACCATCGGTCTTCTTGGCAAAAATGATATGGAGGAAACTGAGAAAGTTTCTTTGAAGAGCCAACCCTTCTGAAGCATGCCATCTAACCATGCGTTGAGGACAACTTCCTCTTCTGTTGTATGTAGGTGAAGTGGGCAGTTTATGTTAACCACCTGTACTGTTGTGCAAAGCCCCAAGTCGAATTTTGTATGGGTGGTAGGCGATAATCCTTGGTAGAGTCAAAAATACCCTGATATCCCATCAACTCAACAGGAAAATTGGGTGAAAGACAAACGGGGTAACAAAGGGTTGTAATCAAAATACGGCCACAAGCTTTAGTGAGGGTATCCAACAATGGAAACTCCCCTCCATCTGGCCATTAAAGAATGACAACAAGTTAGACTTGAGGTGAATTCTAACATGCTGCTGACGCCACCAACTCACCCCCAAAATTGCTAGAAACACCAAATTTGGCACTGCGGAGAATTAATCTGCAAAAACTAAACTGGTGAACTGAGAAGGGTACCAGAAAATTGTGCTATATATAAGGCTGGTAGGCCTGAAGCAACCATCACTATAGGACCCAAGTCCAGGTCAAGATCTAGCTGGTGAGCCAACTCTACGCTCATAAAATTACCTACCGCACTAGTGTCAACAAAGGCCTCAAAAGATACCCGGTGTGAACCTATATAATTTTCATTGGTAATATAAAGTAGGCTGAGTTAAATTTATTGTTGCTGTAGTTGGGTCCGTAGATAAAAAAGAGATTAAAATAGGAGTGAGGAGAATAAGTTTTGTGACAGGGGCAGATACTTCATAAGTCAGAATTCCAGAATATACTGACACTGGCATGGATGCTATGACAACTATTGGAATCATCTTAAATACTGATTTAGAGCGGGGATTTGATACCAAGGCAGCCTTGGTGGCACCTAGCATGAAAACCTCATTTTGAGTTGGAAGTTGAGTGAATATAAGCTACAATGGGCTGTTTTGTTTAAAGTAGAGCTTCTTCTAAACCTGATTCATTTGAAATAAAATGGGCACAGATGCGCCCATCTCAACAAGAAGGGCGGAAATGGTTTAAATATGGTCAGTTGATTATGTCATGAAGACAACAATTTATTTTATCTGACCTGCCAGCTTAAGTGCTGAAGCACCCAAATGACAAATCAAATGCCAGTGGCATTGCTGATTACGTGACTTTTATGAGTCTGGGAAGAGATATAGCCACTACGCTCCCATAAGCCATAATTGAGGATAAGAACCTAGTGATGAATCAGCTAAACATGGCCCCAGATCCTTTGAGCTGTTGAAATAGTTGAGCTGGAAAGGGTGATTGAATTTGAACATAATAAGAACTGGAATTGGTAAATGGAACTTTTATGTGAAAAGTTGAAGAAAAAACAACCAACAATTTCCTCAATGTGTTATGAATGATTAAAGAGTTGTTGATTTGGGAGATAGCTTATTAAAGCATAGAATCGGGGGCTCAAAATTAGACCTAATTAGCAAACTTTGAGCGATTGGGAAATAAGATCAAACCTATTGGTAATAGCATTGAATGAATTGGAATGTGGTCTGAGTCACTGCCAATTAGGCCTCAGCTGCCATAATTTCAGCTTTTCCATTTTTCTGATGGTTTACACAACAGCATCTCACCCAACAGACAACGGGAACCTCCCAGGGCCACCCCACATAGGAGCAGTCCAAGAAGTTGAGAACAAGTTTGTAATACTTAACTGCCTGCAACCAGTCACTTTGGCATCCTTTCAGCCAAGCGGTATTCCTTGAGCAATGTCCCAAATATTAGAGGGGAGGATTTGGAGCTGGAAATGACTTTCAATGATGGCCTGATGCCCTCATCAAATTTCACCGCAGATCTTACATTAGGCATTCACATCTTAGTAGTTAAAAAGACAGTTGGGCGTTGTTTCTAAAGGTTTCAAATCTGTGTTTATTTTTATACCAGCATTTTTCAGTGGCTCAATGCCACTGACAGGTGTAACATTGAGTTTGACCCCTGAAACTCCATTACATAAATGTGCATTCCCATTGGGCCTTGTTGCCATGGGAGTTGGTATTCAAGATATTTTAACACAAATTCCTTCAATTTGCCATACTAATTTGGCAGAAGAAATTGTGGGATCTAGTGAGGGAATCTTCAGAGGTATGGCTGTCACACAACGCTTGTATATCACATGGGCAAGATCACCCTGCGTGACAAGGGCAACAGCTGCCCTCTTAGGACCCTTCTACGTGGGAATTGAATTCTACCCGATCTAGGCAGAGAGGACACTCCCCTGGACTTACAACAGGAGAGGACGCAGGAGAGGTTTCCTTGGCCATCCAGCCTTCTTCACCATGTTGTCAATCCATAACATCAAAACCTGGCCTTCTCCAGCCGTGTAGGGATATAGGGACAGTTGATTTTGATCAGTCCACTGCTAATTGGAAGTCTCAGTATAGTTTATGAGTGTTTGGCAGTTTTTCGAACTTTCAACATCAAAAAGAAACTTTTTTGGTGCGAGGTTAAGCAAAGAATAGTAAGCTCAGGTAATTATCTGTATAGAGTATCTAAGGTAGCTACTAGCGCAATGCGTGTCATTAAGGTGGGAAGAAGGGGATTCAACCCAAGTGAGCATTATAGGAGGATTCTAGCATATTTCTCATTAAGTCAATACTCAATAACTAGCGGCGCCACCATCCTACCCCAAAAAACAGGGTAAAAGAACTCCAGGACTGCTGCGATGTGTGCCAAAAAATCATATGTGCAGGCCACAACACGCAAGGGCTTAAATAAAGGGAGTGTAAGCATAGGGACCCATGACGCCCTCAAGACAGGCAACCTGAAGTGACTGCAAGATCCAAAGTTTTTACTACCTTAAGATCAATCTAATTTTCTGATGCACTATTATCAACTAATGCAGTTACAGTTACCATCTGATGCCCTAAATAAAATTGAATGAGGAATGAGAAGTAAGTACGATCCATGTTATAAAACTCATCAACAGAGCAAAGAGTATTCCAGGTGGGGTAACCCTGGTGGGTGGCGCACCCTGCCGCCCACACTGGGTAATTGGGTGGGCACAGCAGCAGCCCAGGTATATGACAAAAGTGTAGAAATAGGATAATCAGGGTCAGAAAAGGGGAGCAATTTTAAAAGATCATAATAAATGAGATTTGTGTGACGATTCTCCTCCACCTACTTGACAAATGAAATGTGGTCAGTAGTGAGATCTGGGGCATCCAGGTCTATGCTAATTGCCACCTCCATCATTTGGTCATTTTCAATTCTGGAGTGAAGAAGATACTAGTTTGGAGGCTGGTCTAGATGAATTATTATAGTCCATTCAGATCCCTGTAGGGGGATAGCGCCAAACTCAAGGTGCTAAACTAGGCCCATGTTGTGAGGTTGTAACTTCATATTATTGTTTATATCACACTGTGCATTTTCAGGGACAATGATTGCCGTAGTCATGAGAGTAGGGTTCATCCCCCTTAAAAGCATTCCAACTGTTTTTATTGTTTCTCCTCTGTTGTCAAATTCCACATCTGGCTGTGTCCTAACGTGAGAAAACTAGGGGAGCCTTAAACTCTGGCTGCCTATAATGAAATGAGGGAGAAAAGGGATTGTGGGTTGTGACGTCCAAGTTATTAGGGCCTGCTAGATCTTTGCAAAAATAGTATTCCATGGACAACAGTTATGGAGCACTCTTATAAGAAAAATAAACTTAGTTTGGTGACATAGTAGTTCAGAGTAATGAACTAAAACAACAACTGCACATTTATATTTCTGGGTTGGGTATAATGTTAGAACCCAGAGAAGTAATGAAAGTCCAGGATTTCTTTGTGGGTACACCAAATCCATAAGGCCAGCCACAGTCCATGTGACACAGCTGGTTTTACGGAGCTCTGGTTGAGCGCGTTAGGGGAGGTGTTGGAAAGGCTCCAACCCAGTGAGATGTTGTCCATATTTTGCGTTTACTTACTAAACAAAAATACTTAAACAGATTTCAAATTTTTATTTGAAATAATAATCAAATGGTAATTAACAAAATAAAATAAACAAAACCCTACTATCATCATGGTGCTGTATATTATGGAGGAAAAGGAGTTAAAGGCTACTAAGCTGAATTGTGATATTGGACCAGTTCCATTTTCAAATTCATTAATTAATAATTGATCCACAATTTTGCTTGATAGCGCCAACTTAGGTTTTAAGCTATTCTTGGGACAATTTCCAAACTTTCTAATGTCCAAAGTTTGCATTTTTGAATTTTGTAATAGCGTGTTGGTCTTGAAACCCATTTTCAACACTTTCATCTTAACTTTTTGCTCTAATTTCACACTTTAGGTAATTTTTCCCCTTTCAGATTAACTTCAGGTTAAAATTACAAGTTGTGTGCAGATTATAGGGACTGTGATGGGGCTTCTGAATTCTCTTTAAGTCTTCACAATGTTGCTTAATTTTTCAAATAAAACTTTACAAATTTTTCATTATGATGAGTTTGTGTTAGAGGTAAGGGTGGGAGGGGATGTGGCAAACAGGGAGGTGCATCAGCCAACCATCTCTCATTTAAAGTATGCCCAGAATCAGAGATCTGGGGTGATGAAGGTTCTTGGGATTCTAACCTTTTTTGGTTTAAAAGGGATATACACCCCTTTCCAGCTTGATGGCTGTTACCTGATGTTTTATAAAACTATATTGTCTATTTAGAAGTTTTAATTTCAAATGCGTTGCAATTATGTAGTTCAAAGGATTGACAGCGCAGCCTTTTTGACATGCACTAAGAACGGGTGCTGTCTTAAATTATTTCTTTATGCTAGAAAGGATTCAACCACATATTTGGAACTGGTTGTAGAGCCTGAAGCCTCATAAGTAGGTAGTTGCTTATAAATCCTGCCAACAAGCCAATGGTTAGGCAATTGTCATAAATATATGAGTAGACAATAAGTTTAAATAATCAACTTAAAGATCTCTGGCTATCTGCTAGAATCAAGATGTAAATATTGTTAACAAACAAATGGAGCTTTATGTGGATTTTCAATGGATGATCTGACCTAGGGCAAATATGGAAATCCTGATGGGACCCTTAATAACTAACTATATATTGAGAAATTTATAGAAGTTAAGATAGCTGAGATCTGATTGATGATAGTGGAGCGACTTCTGCAATCAGCATATGAGTGATGACAATAAATACTTTCGGGACAGTTCTTTGACTAATCATTGGAGTGAGTCTGCAGATGCATAAAAAATGTAACCACAAACACCCAAGAGAAACCAACAGTGCAATCCTGTTGATGTATTTAATTTTTGGGAGGTGAACTGGCAGTGAGATTCTGAAGTATAAAGATAGCGAACTAACTTCAATAGTGTGACTCTTTTGGAGTAAGGTAACACAGTGAGAATTCCTAAACATAGTTGTAGTGCAATGTTAAATTTAATAGAGTCCTTGAATATTCTCAACCAATAACCCCTAAATTTATTAACTGCATAAATTCATCGTTGTGCAATTCTCCACATTGTTGTAAAGTAAAATATATTCATTTGATAATAGAATGGAAACTATTATCCGTAAGTGAATAAAGTACTAGAATTAGGCCCAACGCAAGGCCAGTACTTCATATCAAAATACCTAGGATGTCTTTAATACAAATTTGTTCATGGTACCGCCTAACTCAATATGTGCTCAGATCCTCTTTTACAGTTTCTCTCTGTTGACACACAGTTGGCAGCAAATTCCCAATTTGATTTAGCTTCTATTCTCTGGATCCCCACTCAGATCCTTACTCTTTATCCTAAAGAGTCTCCCAATTAGAGCACACAGCAATAATTTCTTTGAGAAAGAATAGAACTCAAAATATATTCTGATAAAGTATATTTAGATAATACTCTGGTAATTAGTGTTCTATAAAGTGTGTTTCATTAGCGATTTCTAAGAGGAGTTTATAGTGGGAAACTGGCGCCCGACCCTTGGTTGGCACCTCCTTGATAAAACAGCAGCTGTAGCCATTAAAATTCCCCTCCTTTTCTCATCAGTGATGGTCTTCTCCATCCTGGATAGGATTCCATCATTGGACATCCTCAAGGCCTAAAATTGAAAAAAAAATCAGAAACTGTGTCCCTAACGTTTTCCTCTCGATCCCAGTGAACCAACCATATTTTTCAAGCGACCTGCTTAGGTAATTGGAATTGGTATAGATTAAGGCAGGTCAAAGACCAACTGATCAATTTGCTATTTGCAAATGGTATCATTCGCCTCACAACTTAGTCCTTAAATTGCCAATCAGTTGGTGATGAAACCTTACTGATCCCAATTGGTACACCTGATAGTTAATCATCAATAAACTATCAGATACCCCTATTTCATAAGCAACTCTGCCCAATGAGATCTTAAGCATTCATCTGGGTTGATCCCTGACAGATCCAACCCAGGTGAATAACCTAAAATCTCCTGAACATTGTCTCCCCAAAATCAGGGTCAACCAATATCCAATTCACTTCGCTTTAGGGAATTATCCCCTAGTGATCCCAGGTAAGATAGTTAGCTGGGAATATGGGCAAAAATCCCAGAATGCGACTCTGCCAAAAATAAAGGAAATCATATGAACTTCTTTCATTTTATTTTATCATTGTAATATTTGAGGGCCAGCGATCATGATATCACTCCCATTTCATCTGTGGTACCTAAATCCTGTGCAATGATCCACCAAATTATACACAAATATAGGTGCATTATGCTAGAAATGAGACAGTGGTTATACAAGGAGATGATTAAAATTAAAGATTAAGTTGTCATAAAAGTAACCCTATTTAAAAAAATTCTTTTGGAAGAAGAAACTCAGTTTTCCAGCACTTTTTTAAAGTTTGTTGTTGGTAAACAGTTTAATTTAATAATGAGCTTTTTGTAATTTAATAGTTTATAATGTATTACGTCCTGAAAAACTACTAAATTGATTAGGGAGATGATAGTGCAGTTAGACATTATATAAGTAGTGATGAGAAGAGAGCATTTTTCAGTTTAACTTATTAAGTTTATATTAAAATGCACAATCTGTTGGTATATCTCCCAAATACATCAGAAAGCTGAAACACCGTTTTTTATCTAAGGAACGAAAACTTCATGTTGAACAGTCAAGGTCTTTAGCATACCCTCAGAATAGGTATTAAATACAGAAGATAAATGAACTGACTAAGTGAAGATTCGTACCCATTGTCATGCACCATCAACACTTTAAAACTTAGAGGCTTGCAATACTTCTAGATGATATACTTGCCCAGCAAACCGGACAGATGGAGTTTGCTCCAGATTACCAGGCTAAGTATGTACTTATAATCAGCCAGGAGTTAATAAATTAACACATATGCCATGGGGCTTCTATAACACCTAGTTTACGTTTCAGTGTTTAATGGATCAGCATAAGATCTGAGAATATTAATTGTATTCATTTACTTAGAAGCCATTATAAAGTTCAGCAAGACATTAAAGGAATATTTACACATCAGAAGGGTGTTTTTAAACTCCTAATATAAAAAAACTTCAATTATAAGTAAGCAAGTGCTTGGTTTTTAAGTTTCAGTTAAAATCTTGACCATGAGTTAAACCGAAAATTCTCAACTAGTGATGGTCGACCCACCTCCATTATGAGTTCCCCTAAATGTAAGATTGATGAACAAGTGTTCTTTACATGGTAGGATACTAATTTTAATTCACACCAAACTTTGTGGACATTAATAAGCCATTTAAACACCTGAGAGCTTAAGAGTACTAAATATCTGTGAAAAAGAACAGGACGATTCCTTCGACCAACTTTAGTAAGAATTGAGAAAATACTCACTTCCAATATACTTGAATTTGCAAGACCTTCTACATCTACATTGATGCCAATGACGCTGGTACAAATCCATATTATCTTAATTTGATGAAGGATGGGTGGATCACCCTAAAGAATTTTATTCAATTATGGTTACAAGAGCCAAACACAGCTATACAGTCACAGAGCATAACCGCTTACCTTAACCATAGAAGTATCCACTTATGACCTTATGACTTATGATATACACTTCAAGATTATCACTGATCACGCCTTGTTGAGATGGTTAACGAATTTGAATGATCCAGAAGGAAGACTTGTAAGATAGGCTGATCAGTTTTTAAAGTAAACTTTAAGATTCTTGTTGAGATTCTGATATAGCTGGACAATAAGCCCTGGTTATTTACTTTGGATTGGCCAGAATCTGCTGACCATTATTACTAGTACAATTATACAAGCGCCTTGAGATAAGGTGATATTGGGTCTTGAAGGGCTATTGTTGGATCGCCTTCAAATAAGGCAATAAGGTGATGTTGATTCTTAATGAATATTGAATAGATAACCTCAAACTAAGGCGATATAGAATTTAAGAATACCATACTCTGCTGGAACCAATGAGATTATGGTGGAATTGAATAGTATAAGCCAAAGGAGTGGTATCACCCTAAGTCACTGATATATAAGCAAGATGAGATGAATGAGGGAGTTAGTTGTTAATAGGATTAGGGAGCTAAGCAGAAGAGATCTGCTTAAATTATATGATTAGAGTATTATGGTTGGAGCTAATTGCTTCATACTTTTATTATATCTTTACTTTGTTTTTAGGACTGATGAACCTCACATTGTCCGCCCATTGTTTGGTAGGTTTGACATGTGTGACCCTTATGGCATAACCCAACGGTATCGCCCAAAATATTATAACAGTGGTGCTCATTACAGTGGGCCCATTGATCAACCACTAAAAATTAAAATCTCAGGTCGCCGGCCATGTCTCATCAGGCCTCTTTTTATGGGGATTCTTCATGACACACTGTAACAGCCATATATGTAGATCTCAAAGTTGCTTTAGACGCAGTGCTCAAGATAAAGGATGAGCTTCTTTGAGAATGGAAGTCCTTTATGCACCAGATGACAGAACATTTAGTCAAATGCAAATCTTTAGACAACAAAAAAGCAACTCACTAATCACTTGGAGGACAAATCAAATGACTGCCTTGCGCAGAGTGAAAATTGATTGGTACCTCCTAGTCCCATCAGTGGGAAGGGGATGAGCAACAGGAGGCTACTCATGAAAAAATGTATGATAAGAAAATGACGCTAGCATGAGCTACTACACCCAGGAGGGCAGCTCTTGATATGATTATGAATTTGAGAGCCAATTCCCCCAAGTGATGGTAATAATGCCCACTGATGAAACCCACATTACCTTCAAATCAACAGACAACTCAACCTCCACTGGCCCAACTCCTCAGCAGAAACCACTTATTGATCTCAATCCATTCCTCAATATGACCCAAAAGGTTGCAGTATGAGCTAGAGGTGGAGGTCTGTATCATTAAGATGCCTCCTTTTGATCACAATGGGAATATCAATAGATTATCTAGACATCTTGAGTTTGCAGCAGAAGGCGCCTTGGATTGGCATAAATCTAAACTGTTAATACTCAACTTGGATGCCAGAAGTTCCAATAAAGTCACCTTTTTAGCACTAGTGGTGCCCAACCCAAAAGGCGGAGCCGCCACGCATTTTTATTTTGTGAATGAGCCAAATAAAAGGATTATTAAAAATAAAAGAAAATTCTAATATAGCCCTAAGTTATCAGCCTAGGAAGCCATATCAGAAGGCGAGGAAGCTTTGTGGAAACTTATGTACGGCGCACACTTTATCTGGAAGACCATGGCGGACAACATCTGTGTTGAAGCATCAGTGACGCCAATTAATTTAACTGCCATCTTCTCTGAAGCTTCGTTACACACCAATAAATAAAGAATAATGTGCTCCAGATATTAAGTGGTACTGCAAAAATGTTGCAATTATAGCTTTATATTGACTATTGGGTTCTAACGTAACAAGACCCTCACTGCATTTGCTAACCGTTTTACAGCAGAAGCCCATGTGTTAATTGGGGCAAGGACTTTATCTGAATCCAATTTGTGCATCGCAATGACCTTGCAGTGAAGACATACTGTGAGCTTTACAATGTCATGACCCCAATTTTAGACAATGACGTCCCCCTGCAAAAAATTGTTCAGTTTATACGCCATCTATCTGCTACCTTTCCCTCCACCCAATATAGAGCGGAAACATACTGCCACTGCTGCTGGACCTTTTTATTTTAGAATGTTTATCCCTTTCCTGCCCAGATTCTTCCTAGTAACCCCCGGCCTTATTATAATCATGCACTTCGCCCTCAGCTTAGTTACCCCCAGAAGTTTTACTTCCAGTCTGTTCCTGTTAATGAAATTTTCAGCAGCCCAACTACTGACTAAGACCTAGTTACGCCATTATCAGCAATCATCCTATCACCTGGCCCTGGTCATGCCAATCGTCAACAATCAAACTATCATCATGGTTCCTCTTGTGATAGTCAAGGATGTAGTCCCTATGGGGTTAATTGCTTTGAATGCGATTGTTCTTGCCACCTTGCATGGATTTGTCCTAGCCGTCGAGTTCACTACATGCAGCAGGATCAATACTATCAGGGAAAAGATGGAGTGGAGTAGAGACAGGACCCTCTACTCTGCTATCTCTACCCCAGACGTTCCACATGAATTAACTTATAGTATACCCAGCAGTTTTCCCAAAATAAAATGATGGTTTTTGTACCAACAACCATTTAGAGGAGTGAATGTACTGAGATGGGTGCAAGCCAAGACTGCGGAGGATGAATAATCTCAGTAGCAACGGAAGCTGTACTCCTGTCAGATGTTTGACATGCTTTTTTGGACAATCAGGATTCAGCCACAGATGCACCTTCCCTGAAAGGTGTAAACGTAGCTGTTGCAAAATTGACCTTGGGCTCCGCTAGTGTGCAAGGCCAACTAGTATGAAGACTGGTGGCCCTTTGCTATTTCGCCTTCATTGGCATAGCAACCACTATAAGTCCTGCGTCCCACCTACCAACTAATCACTAATGGATTCGCCTTTAGCCCCAGGCGTCCTCGGCGTGTGCTTCAGCAAGTCCTGCCCCCTTCCTGGGCGGCTCAGGCACTTCCGCGCTTCCCCACCCTTGCGACCCTTCACTAACCCATCTGGGCATGCCCCAGCAAGTCCGTCCCCCTTTTTGGGCGGCTATGGCACCTCCCTCGCTGAACCCCACTAGGGTTGGCGGCATGTCAGCTCATCCGCTGGTAGCCAGCTGGCCAGGTTCCCACTGGTTCCTCATAAAGGAGGTATGGGAGCTGGCAGCGCCGGCCACTCCAGGCGTGATCACCCACGCCTTTGGGGATCTCCTATCCTATCTTCCCCACTCTAGTGGCTCTTGCTACTTCAAACAAATAGAAAAAATAGGCAAACGAGAGATGTTTATTTAAGGGGAATGAATGACTATTTATACTACTTTCAGGGCTACTGCGCCCAAGTGTTCTTTGGCCAATCATCTGCCATAAAACCTATTGGCATCTTGATTCCAAAATCTCTATCAGATCATAAACTTTGCATAGCGATTCACTCTCAGATCTGCTCCTCTGATTACCAAATATAAATTTGGGTCAATCCATCTTCAGCATAAATTCGCTGGTCGATTGTATATAAATTTGTTAATTAAATAAGACTTTGAGCATCCTCAGCATGAGTCGCCAATGCTCCAAATTGGATGACAGAACCATTTCAGATGAGTCATAACAGATTCATCAGCTTTCCGCTGGAAACTCCCACAACGACCTTCAGAAGGCATTTTAGCAGTGGACGCAGCTTCCGTCAAACCTAAACTTGAACAATATATAACACTAAATAGTATCAAACTAGGCGATTAGCTGGCAATTACACCCAACTAACTGAAGCCCCTAATTCGAATATTATCAGAAGGATTCATCTGGTTAAAATCCCGACATTGCCCTCCCCTTAACCAGATGATATCCTTCTTCATGAACCACCCTGATGGAGGGTCAAGACCTCCCAGCGCCTTCACGAAGGAGCGCTGGTCTTAACCAGTGGCTTTTACCACTCTGTACCAAAACCTCCAACTACTCAAGCAGACCACCAGCAAAGACCCCTGTAGTGAGCACCAATGTCGCGAAATCGACCTTGGGCTCTGCTAGTGTGCCAGGCCAACCAGTATGAATACTGGTGTCCCTTTGCTACTTCGCCTTCATTGGCGTACCAACCACTCTAAGTTTTGCGTCCAACCTACCTACTAACCACCAATGGCTTCGCCTTTGCCCCAGGCATCCTCGGCGTGTGCTACAGCAAGTCCTGCCCCCTTCCTGGGCGGCTTAGGCACTTCCGCGCTGCCTCACCATCATGACCCTTCACCAACCCATCTGGGCATTCCCTGGCGAGTCCATCCCCCTTTTTGGGTGGCTATGGCACCTCCCGCACTGCACCTCACTTGGGTGGCGGCATGTCAGCTCATCCGCTGGTAGCCTGCTGGCCAGGTTCCCACTGGTTCCTCATAGAGAGGAGGTATGGGAGCTGGCAGCGCTGGCCACTCCAGGCGTGATCACTCGCACCTTTGGGGATCTCCTATCCTACCTTCCCCACTCTAGTGGCTCTTTCTACTTCAAACAAATAGGAAAAATAGGCAAACATGAGATGTTCTCTAGAGGGAATGAACGACTATATATACTTCTATCAGGGCTACTGCGCTCAAGTGCTCTTTGGCCAATCATCTGCCATAAAACCCATTGGCCTCTTGATTCCAAAATCTCTATCAGATCATAAAGTTTTCATAGCGATTCACTCTTAGATCCGCTTCTCTGATCACCAAATATTAAATTAGGTCAATCCATCTTCAGCATAAATTCGCTGGTCGATTGTATATAAATTTGTTAATTAAATAAGACTTTGAGCATCCATGGCATGAGTACCGGCGCTTCAAATTGGACAATGGAACCATTTTGATTGAGTCATAATGGATTCATCAGCTTTCCTCTAGAAACTCCCACAAAGACCTTTGGATGGCATTTTGGCAGTGAATGCAGCTTCCGTCAAACCTAAACTTGAACAACATATAACATTAGATATTATTGAACTAGGCGATTAGCTGAAAATTACACCTTACTAACTGAAACCTCTAATTTGAATACTATCAGAAGGATTCATCTGGTTAAAATCCCGACAGTCACCCTTCTGGTAGAGGCTATTGTTAAAGAATACCCCAAAGTTGGTGAGGAAATTATGTTTTTCCTCAGGAAAAGAGATATCTTAAATGTCCAAATTTTTAACAGTCAATAATTTTTTTTATTCTTAATGTACATAGTGTGACATTTTTGTAGCAAAAATAGAGTTTATCGTTATAATAGTTATGGGCGCCCCAGTCAACATAGTTTCCACCAAGCTGGTGGAGAAGGTGATGATAAAACCTGATGTACATTACATGATGTATGGGACCGCTGGGTGGAAAGCACAGTCTATGAGGGAGCGTACAGTGCGCTACCTTTGAAGTTTGGGTCAATTGTCATGGTAGCCCAATAAAAGGTGTTACTGAACAATAATTAGGACCTGCTAATTGGAAACGCTTTCATGTGACAATTTGGAGCCGTTGTTGATATGACAGAGGAGATCTTTGAAATTCTGGGGCTCAGATCTCAATTTATTTTACCTCCAGCGGAGTGCTGAGGGATCCAGTGCACTTGGGGCATATCATTTTTGCATATAGTGACGGGGTGATTCTGGTTCGCTACCATCAACTTAAGAACAAGTCCTGGGTCCTTCCCCGCTGATATACAAATATCAAAGGCTACTTCTCTGAGCTGCTGGACCTATATCCATTCCTTATGGACACAAAGTCATAGTTAATACTAAGTTATAGGTGGAAGTGCCAGCCTGGTTCTATGAGGGGGTCATTGTGCCTTGTCAGCAATCTCAGCTTGAGCCTCGTTTGGCTCTAGGCATTACACTCACAGGAAATGGGGAGATCAATGTATTGTTAGCGAATCTCCAGAACAAACCAATGCAAATCCGCATCACCAAATAGTGGCGATTAACACTTAACCTCAGTTGAGGAGGTCCTTCAGGTTCACAAGTTTGTGCTGCTGGATAAATTTTGGTCTATCCATTAAGCCGCAGGCCAGCATAATGACTGTGGTACCATGGGAGAATTTATTAGGGTTTATCAGAAGAGCAAAAAGACCAGGCGATAGCTTTATTTTAGAATTATAAGGAGATTTTGCCATTGACGACCACAATTAAGGTGTTCTCTGGTGGTGATATACTGATTAAAAACTGGAGATCATCCTCCCATCAGATCTATGCCGATCTTCCAATCTAGGGTAGCTGAAGAAATTGCCACTGATGAAATTGATAAGTTGCTATAAGGGGATGCTCAACCATCCAAAAGCTCTTGAGCTTTGCCCGTTCTATTTGTAAAAAAGGGATGAACCCACTGGGTGTTGATTGACTACTGAAAGCTCAACAGTATTACTAAGAAGGACTTTTGTACCTTTTGCTCAGATTGATGATGCGTTGGATTACTTAAGAGGAGCTCGCTACTTCTTGGCAATGGATCTGATATTGGGTTAATGCAAATCGAGTTGCCCATAGCAGAACAAAAGAAATGTGCCATAATAACATCCAAGGGGCTTTCCCAACTGACCTGTATGCCTCAAGGGCTATGTAACGCTACGCCTAAGTTCTAACGAACCATGGACACTATCCCTTGTGATCAGAATCTTTCTTGCATTCTTGTGTACCTCAATGACATCAATGATTTCTATAAAACCTTTTCTGAGCACCTTGATCATTTAGAAGGGGTATTTCGCCATCTAGATGAGGCAAACATTTAGGTTCAGCCTCATAAATATAACTTATTCAAAGACCATCTGGAATACCTGGGCTTTGTGGTAACTCTTTGGGGCTGAAGCTCAGCCAGCTAAGGTAGAGGACATCCAAAAAAGGATTACACCCAGCAAGCAAGAACAACATGCATTTATTTTTGGGAATGGGCAGCTACTACAGGCGCTTAATCCCTAACTTCAGCTTTATTGGGGGGCCGCTATTTAGGTTGTTGAAAATGGATTCTGTGTTTGAATGGACGGAATGACGTCAATGTTTTCTTAAACACTTTGGACGGTGCTAATTGGTGTGCCAGTACTACGCTATTCAAACTTCAATAAAGAGTTCATCATTAAGATGAATGCACCCCTTTCCGCTGTTGGGGCGGTCCTTTCTCAAAAAGACGATGAGGGGGAGGAGCATCCCATTGCATACTGCAGATGAAACTGAACTGTCATGAGCTACATAATACCATGGCTGAGTGGGAGTGCTTAGCAGTAATCTACACATATATGCAGTTTAGGGTATACATGAATGGGGTAACGTTTAATTTCATCATAATCACCCGTCATTAGCTGGTTATAGAACCTCAAGGAGCCTGAAGGTCGTCTAGCCTGATGGGCCCTCAAACTTCAGGTGCATGACTTTGAGATCTTCCACCACCAGGAGAAAAACATCATAGTGTTGACTGCTTATCTATATTGCCAACCATTGCCGCTGCAGAAGATTTCAGCAATGTGATGACAATAAGTTCTCAGCGTGACATACAATGTCAAACCGCCCCAAGTTATAAAATAGTTAAATGAGATGTGAGCGAATAACTCTCAACAGAATGGGTATTATAAGCAGATTGGCGATTCTACGGTGAAAATCTTGCGACCTTAAGCACAGCCTGGCATTATCATAAATGCACATAAGGCAGTTGGACATGTGAGCATGTGCAAGATGTTGAATTTTTGCGCCCTAAGTATTATTTAGAAAGCATGACCTTAGACGTGCTTGTAACCATCTCCTGCTTCCAACAGTGCCAAGTGTAAAAGCTATTCCACCATAAGACTTCATACGGGTTAGTGGAAACCCATTTTGCTTAGTATATAGTATCCTTTGATGTTGTTGGCCCTCTGTCAAAGGGATCTGACCGGTTCAAATACAGTCTGGTGGCAATCAACCACTTGACCAGGTGGGTTGAAGCTTGAGCAAAATAGGATTTGGGGGCATCACAGTGGCCAAGTTTGTAATGAGATTTATTATACTGCAACATGGCTTCCCTAGTTCATTCTGAACAATAATGGAACCAACTTCACCTTGCATATCCTTTCAAATTCTAATGAGCTAATGGGCATCTATGGGGTTCTGATGATCCTACCACCTCATGTCCAATGGGATTTTTGAACGGGTCAATGGGACACTGGTGAGCATACTCCAGAAGCTGGTAACGGATAGACCCTTTTATTGAGTTCCCTCCTGTCCACTACCGTTTTTGCTTTTTAAAAAGAGCAATCATCTTGCCACGGGTAAGAATCCCTTTCAATTCCTATATGGACGACACACTACTATTCTAGAACTGCATTATTTTTGCATAAAAAGTACCGTCTGTATGGATCCCCACTATTACTTGATTAATCTAACTGACACGTTAGACATGCTGCAAACCAAAGTTACTCATTCAGCTTAGTGAAGAAGATAAAGAATCAGGCTGCCAATCAGGTGCGTCATAGTGGGCTCACTCAGTTCAAAGATGGGGAGTTGGTTCTTTTCCATGATCAACAAGGGTTCAACTGATGGCACATATTGGCCAGCATTTGGATTGGTCTCTTCTAAATTATTAATAAAACAGTTGTCAACGCATAAACTAACAAGGATCCCACGAAGGTCAGATTATCAACTTAGTGCATTTAAATTTCGTTCATGCATATAAACAATAGGAGCCTCATCATCCAGTCAACGGGGTAATGTTGAGATTCAGATATGACTGGAAAATAATCCCTGGATTGCTACGGTAATTGCCCAAAATCTGCAGGCCATAATTACTAGCATGATTAATTGAGAGTCTTGAGATGAGGCTATTTTGGGTCAGAAAGGGTTATTATCAGATCTCCTTCAAATAAAGCAATAAGGCAATGTTGACTTTTTGACAAATATTGAGTAGATCATCTCAAACTAAGACAATAGAGAATTCAAGAATACCATACTCTGCTGAAACTAATGGTATTATGGCAGAGCTAAATAGTCTAAGCAAAGGAGTGGTATTGCCTGAAGTCGCTGATATATATTTGAGATGGGACGAATGAAGGAGTTAGTTGTTAATAGGATTAGGGAGCAAAGCATAAATGATCTAGTTGTATTAAATACATAAAATATTAATGTCAAAAGCTACTTGCTTCATACTTTAGTTAAATTTTTTAGCACTAGGTGGTCCCAACCTACCGGGGGTATACACCAATCTTTATTTAATCACGCCTGAACACCTAAGAGCTTGAAGCGAAGGCAGGGGTAAGTAGAGGTGTCAAGAAAGAGTGGGGGAAAGATTTTCCAAAGCCAGGTGTCCGCTCAAACTGACCTATTGGCCCATAGCGACATGTTAAATACACATAGAGACATCTTGAAATATACCTGAAAGTGAGTGACATATGAGGCAGCGTCCACAGCGTGGAGTCTTAAGTGGTGCTAAGATATGAATTATGAATAGTCCATATCACTACGCCAAATGCCAGGACCCTCAATGATTGGCAATAAATGATGAGTGAGAGCTTGAACATGAAATCCTGTACAGGGTGCGCTACCCAGGGTTCTGCTCGCAGAATTTCGCGGACCATGTTCCAAAAAGGGGCTATGAAGGTAAAAGTAAAGAAGCAATGGCGGTGGGTCTCTGTAAGCTCTGCACATCGTGGGCAATTATTGTGCTGTAAGGTAAGACCAGTTCGATCCCATGTCCTGTATGAGCAGTTTAGAACACGCCACAGCGTATTTGACGTTTTTTTGCAGAGAGAACTGGATGGATAACTCCTTCCAGAGCGCCTTGAGATCACATTTGACAGCGGTGGGTAAAAGTTTAAAGAGACAAGCTACATTTGGGGTCTGTCCAAAAGGGTGGAGGCAGGAGATAACAATCCTCTCATTGTGAATTAGAGTGTTATGATAGGGGCTAATCCCAGGCCCCTCCTTCAATAATGGAAGGCGTGGTACTTCTGTACCCCTACCCTCTTAAGCGCAAGGAGGGCCTGTTTCCAGTAAAAACTTGATGAGAGTTTGAGGCTGTGGCCTGGGTGTTTTGTTAGCCAGTCCCCAACAGCTGTCGGAGAGGCCCATGGGAGCCCCAGTGATGCAGCTAAGCCCTAGCGTAAGGCTGGACCCTACTGCGGCATTGGAGCCATATCCCAGCAAATGATGGGCTTAAATAAATCCATCAGTATTGAAGTGGCATGGGACCTTGCATCCAAAGACCTAAGCCCTCTTCACTGCAAGGCTGGGATATTGTAGTCAGAGCTGTAAGTGGGTGATTGGATCCCCATATCTAGCAGTGGAATGTCATATGCAACCATGAGTAGAAACTGTCCATAAAGGGGCAGACATGAGCGAGGAACCATACATTTGATAGCAGAAAAACATTCGACATCTGGGCACGTCCGTAAGGGTTATATGACGGCGGTTCCAGCAGGCTACACGCAAGTTTATAGTCTTCAGCAAGAAGTACTCATTATCCTTGATCGCAACCCTTGTGGTGTGGTAAGGACACCTAGGTGCCTAAATGTCCCCAGTTGGTTCTAGAACAAAAGGCAGAGGAAATGATGGGGTACCAACTTGCTTCATAATGGTTTAAGAAGTGTTAACTTTTGCATTGGACGCCTTGAATTAGCGATCCAGGGCCTTCATGGCCAGGTTTGGGTCCTTTTACATCCAACTGCCACTGCTGTGTCATCAGCAAAGGCTATGGTGCGGGTGGGGGGGGGTTCTCCCAGGAACCTTGATACCCACCAGTCGTTCCTGAAGTAGGGCCAGAAGAGGTTCAATGCTGTGTTGAATAAGATTGGTCTCAGTAAATCCCCTTGACGGAGATCCTGTTCAACCATCACCGCTGATGTAAAGCCTGCTGGGGACAATACCTTAGTGTGAAGCTAGACGTAAAGCGCTGATAGCCATGTCCTAGCTTGTGGTGGGATATGGAGACGATTTAGGGAGGCGTCATGATACTTCCAATTCATCTGATCATATGCTTTTTCCATATCCAGAAACGCCAATAAATCATGAATTTGACCTGAGTTAGCTGACAGAGACCCAGAATCCCTTTGTAATTGTTCCTAAGCGATCTCCCTGGGATAAATCCAGGCTGAGCTGGGTTGATGCTTTGTGCTGCCCACTTATTCATGCTTTTGCTAGAAGTTTAGTAAATAGGTAGTGGTCTGATTTAAATAGTGATATTGGTCGCCAGTTTGCCAGGTCCTCCCGGCTTGCTTTCTTATGGATAAGGGTCATAATTGATCCTCTAGATTCAGAAAGTACTCCCTACTTTAACCAAGAGGTCCAAGAAGAGAGGCTGGAGGGCCTTTGTAACTGTAACGGGATCCACTAGATAGACTTTAAATGAGATACCATCTGGGCCTGGAGCCTTCAGGCGCGGGCTGTGAATAGAATGTACATTACTTCTTTCTGCGTGATTGATGCAAGAAGTTCAGTATCTGCTGAGAAATTAACCAGTGGTTCTGGAGCCCCTCTAATGAACTCCTGAACTTCCTCTGGGCTCACCCAGAAATCCTTGAAGAGGGCTGAATAGTAAAGATGGATCTCACTGGTGATCTCCTCCTTGTTTGTGGTGATGGTGGTCCCCACCTGATGGGTTGCCATCTCATTATCTTTTTGAGCGAGATTTTTGTTTCTGATAAAAGAGAGGGGTGGAGCATCCTACTGGGTTTTGGAACGTGATGATATGAAGTTCACTTGACGTTCCTCTTGTTCAGTAATTTCCCGCTGATACATCTCTTGGGCCACTTCACACGCCTCCAAACATTGAGTGGAAGGCGCCGGTCATCAATTCCTTTCTTTTTTTAGCACTAGGTGGTCCCAACCTAAAGGGGGGATACACCGATCATTCATCAATTCCTTTCAAGATGACGTATTCTAGCATCAGCCATACTTACTTTAGCCTGAGTTGCAATCATTTGAGCCTTAACACAGTTGTATGATATCTTTAAAATCCTTGCTTTTTTATCTGCCTATTTTTCTTGCAAAGTTTTTAATGAGGTGAGTCCATGTTTTCTGGCTCACAAATGGCCGCATTAATCTTCTCCCTTGCAAACTGGTTTTTCATGAGCCCTGGACCAATCCTTGTCCAAAACCTCCTTGATGGTCTGAGGATGGTTTTCAGGATTACTTTAGGGGATTAAGGTCACTTATAGTGTTATCCCAGGTTATGGGAGAGGAAACTTGACCCACCATCAAGAGGCCCACTAGGGCCATATTAATCTTTGAGGCTGATATGAATTCCCGACCTGCACCATGGATCTGAGACATAAAACCAAGGCCAGACGCTGATGGGGTAATGGAATCTGTTGGTTTACTTGACCTGAAGAAATCCTAAAGCCAAGAAGTACCTCATCTGTCTTGTGTTGCTGGAGTAAATGTGTCCCACAACCAACTTAATATTGTATTAAAATCACCAATAAGCACTTTGTTGCGTGGGAGTTTTAGTAGATCAAGTGCCTCTAAAAGCCAGTTCTGCTCCAGGCCTGCATTTGGAAGGTATATGCTTGAAGCAAAGAAGGGAAACTCAGGGGTAGATAATTTAGCCAAGATAAGATGATCATCAAGGTGTTTCGAAAATTGGTGGGTTTAACCTGGGGGTTGAGGATAATAAGGCCTACATAGTTTGTCCAACAAGAGTTACCTCCAAATTGGTCATTACAACCTTCTATCTCAAAAGGTGGCATGAATCTCCTGGAAAGCTGTGATATCCATGCAAATCGACTTGAAGTTGTGGAGAAGGTGGTTTCTCCGCTTGAAATCCCACAGCCCATTAGAATTAATGGACTTCAGGGTCAGGTTGACCCTTTGGGGCCTCATAGCTGCTCCCCTATGTATCCCGGGGGGTTACCAGAGCTTAACATTGCATCTGTAAGGCTGCTCATTCTAAGTCCTTGAGCCTGACTTTTAGTGAAAACAAGTTGATTAAAAGTAGAGAAGGGGGTATTCTGAGAAGAAGGGCCTGATGAGCCTGTAAGCCATTTCAGGATACTACCCCCACTGCTCAGCATGGGAATATCCTGAGGGCGCTCCCTGGACTCCTCCATTTAGGCAACCTCTGAAGTATCAAAGTCCATGTTCACCTCCTTCAATACAGAGAATGAAGTCTGAGTTGAAATCCCCTTAGATGGTGGGTTGATGTCTTTAAGCCTCCACATCTACTTGGGGTACTCCATACTTGTTCCCCTCTCTGAGTGTCCTGTGGTATCAAATTAGTTTTATATGCCGCCCTTGGACTAGCTTACTTCTGGTTAGATTTATGTGAAGCATATTTGCGCTTTTATTTTCTGATGGTGAATGGTTTGGAAACTTATAAAGGGTGCCAACTTTCAGGGTGTTTTCAGCACTAAGGGAATAAAGCTGTGCTACTGGATGTGCCTGCTAAACTGCCACCTGAAGGGCAGCAGGGGTTAGATCCTGTACAGATACACAATTAGTAGGTTGCAAGAGTAAACGCTGCTGCTGTATGGGAGCGTTGCTTACCTGTAACAGGGACTAGGCTGCTGGATGAGAGAGCTTGTTTACAAGCAGTGCAACTATTATATAGATGGCCCAAAGCATTACACTTTGAACAGTGTGGTCACTCTTGGTCAGGATCAACAAAGAAGATTAATGAACATGATCCAATGACTGCCACACGTGAATAACCTCCATGTTACAGGCCATTATAGGGTTGGAGATTAATGATGCTCTCCCAAAATGAGCCCATTTGGTTGGGGCATAGTAGGCTGGTGCACAAAGGTCTATTGTTGAAACAGACCCAAATTCCATCAAACCCCAATGCAGAGTAAGCTTTAGGGATTCTGGGTCCAATGTAGCTGAGATATTAAGAAAAGTTACCCAAGAAATTTTCTCCAAGTTAGATTGCGTTCTAGTTAAACAAAGAGATCCATGTGGAATCTTTATTTTAGTAGAAGCTGCCTGGTCTTATCTGCTGCAGTTGTAGAACTATATCAATATAGTGGCTTTCCACTACTTCATGATTTGTACAATCAACTAGGAATGTCCTTGATATTGCTTCAAAATAGGTAAAGTAATCTCTTATATAACACTCAACTGGGTTATGCCCATAATAGACTCTAACCGCATGATAAAGATTGGACCTAGGGAGTGCACTTTGTAAGTGAGTTTCTGCCCATCTCTTCCTCACTTCAGCCACAAAAGCAGCTTCACGAGGGTCAATGATAGGTCATGAAGGCAATAGTTTTTTCTGCCATGCACCTAATGCATCCTTAACTCACTTATTTTTTCTAAGGCTCCAATCTAAATTTAAATTAATATGGCTGATTCCCTATGGAGGGAACCCCAGATAGAGGTGCTGACATCCCTTTGGGATTACGCGCTGGCCACTTCTGGGCCTTACCTGTTAATAATTAACTTTTTCCGAGTTGAATTCCTTACTTGTATTAGAATTACTTTCTGCATATTTATTAGTGGATTCAAGTTCATCCTCACACCAATTTATCCCTCCAACCATCATCTGAAACTCAGCATATGCTTTCTGGTACTTTCTGCGGTCTTATTGACTATTTGCTAGATCTAATTAGAATTTAATTTAATTTTTATGTAAATTACCATGTACTGATCTGATACTCAATGCTGATTCCGTTTGGGAGCGTTGGTTGCCTTCCAAAACGTGATAAGGATTGCCAACTGATTCACCCATTACCGTAAATTCAGTTTGGCCGCTTTGGTTAATTTTTAAAGTATAATTATGATGGCAAACTGACTCGACAATCACTGAGAATTCAGTATGGGCGCCCATGATGATTTCTAAAGGGGAGGCAGTTGCAAAGAAGCCAACCCCCTGTGTGGTATTGGGAGCTTCATTACTCCCTGCTACCCTGGTTAAATCATTATATGCGCCTCCCAAGTGAGGCGCACTAATTGGTTGACCCTCAATCAACACAGAGTTGACTGGGGTAAGCTGTAAAGTGGTGGTATAATTTGTGGTCCCACTTTGAGTTATTAAAATTTGATTTTCTTCTGCTTTTGCAGCAGCAGTTGGGAGCATGTTATACGGGTTGACGCACAAGTTGGCAACCTAGGGTTTTGTGACTTGGGATTGCTTTTAATGAATTATGATGCATTGGAAAAGCTTTCAGTGGATTTTACCACCATTATTTGTTATATTTGGTAAGTCAAATTTCTAGGTGATTGTAATACTTCAAAAATTAAGATTTACCGGTTACTTTTATTAAACCTTAAATTGTTTAAAGAATGAAGATCTTCACTTTGTCCATACATTGTTTAGTGGGTTTGACCTGTGAGACCCTTACAGCATAACCCAAACAGTATCACTCAAATATTTGTAACGTTCTGGGACCAGGCTGGAGAGAAAAACCTGAACGTGGATGGCTTGTCACAATTACATATTTTCTACTTTAAAGCATCAAAAAAGCTTGGATTTAAGATATACTCAAAAGACTAAATTGAATGGGAAGAAGATGGTGAAGCAGTGAAGAGAATTTGTTGAGGTGTTTTAAGCAATGAGGTTGTCACGGAAATGGTAATTGAAATTTAGACTAGCCTGCCAGTCAGTGTGCGTGAGAATCCAGAAAGAAACACAGAATGCAGGGTGCATTTCTTTCCAAATGACTCAATTGTGAGAGGGGAGAGAAGTGATTAGGGAGAAGCGACTAGCAACCATCTTTGCCAGTATTCCAAATAGCAGCAATACTGTAGCTTCTGGGATGGCAGCGGATTTCACTTCAGATAACTCTTCCAGAGCCAATGGAGGGCCCTGGATGAGCTGAGGAACCATTTTTTGGGGAACAAGCAGGTAGTTCTTGAAACCTCGCCATCAAGGAGAGATGATATGCAACAAATAACAGGACATCTTGACGCCAGAGGGCGTCCACAAGCGGGATTCCCCAACAGACCGCTTACTCAGTAAGCACATTCAATAAGATTAGGAAGCTACGTGATAATAGCCACTTTGGCACAGTTATTTGCAATCATTGTAGCATAGTTCTGGTTAGCGGCAGTGACAGACACAGGAATTCTTTTATACTGAAAAATTTAACTGAAAAGGGGTTTTGTTTATTTTAAACAAAAATTTAAAAATCTACTGGAAACTGTACCAGTGAAAAATGATAGTCTTAAATCCTAGTGGCTTATAGAATTAACTGGAATGCGTGAACAAAGGTACCAAAATCACTACTGATTAACGGCAGAATGAGATCTTTTAGCTAACTTGACATTGAATCAACCTTCCAATGGCCATCTGACTCTTGCTTAAATCTCGCCACTAAATTGTTCCTCCCACTTTGATTTCTCCTGGTAGATCGGCAATGCTTTACTTTGTGGGTGACTGGTTGCGCCCATGGTCAGGCCACGCGGCCCAGTCTCATTGGATATTAAAGGGATTACTACCCTTGATTTCACTGGAGATAAACCTCAAAGTATCCCAAAATTTCGTCTATTCAGTAAAGCTTGAAATTGTTGGAGTTAATCCCTCAATTAATATATATTGTTTCTTCTTCAGTAGAACCTGAAATTGTCTCTGAGGATAGGTGCTTGACCCTGCCCTTTAGAAGGCATCCTCTCAAAGCCACCACCCCGCACACCCTACTTAACCGCTGGAACTGTTATTGCATGGTCAGATAGGGGAAAGGGGGCCACCTTGAGGGGTCCTCTGTCACCCACCTCTCGTCCATCACATGGACTAAATGCGCCTGGGTAATGAATGGAACATACACCTTTTTGCCCCAATTTGATGAAAAATGGGAATGCCTCATGATTAAAGCACAGGGGCTATACCCCGTACTTACATTATCCTTCTCTCTTTAAACTTGATGAGCACCATCACCAGGAACTTGAGTGAGCGTGATATTTTATGGGCATTCAGGAACTTGATTACCAAAATCATGGCGACCTTCAAGGAGTATGGGGAGCATTGGGTTGTGCAGCATGAAATACCACCACAAACTCGTCACAATTGTCACAATCCCAGGCGCTGTCCCAAGTGTTCATGTATGCTGAGAACCCCATCCAGGCCACAGTATATTATACTTAACAGCCTGATCTCCAGGGAGCCAAGCTTGTGTTGACCTCACCTCCTCTGAGCCTTCCACCATGATGAGCTCTGGTTTCTCTGGAATCTGCCCTTAAACGGGGACAACTGTGACATGTGGAAAAAGGGTGCTGATTCCAGTGGGCCAGAAGCATCAAACAAAATAAGCCGTTGCCCAAATCTTCCTCCATCTCATTGGGATTAGAACATTTGCTCGCAGATTTCTAGGAGGGCACCTGAATCTGAAAGTGATGAGCATCCAAATTGATATGGGACCCACTTTGATTTTATGGGCCATTAGACTTTTGGTCCACAAATTACTTGTAATCACTGATAGGTTTGGTCAAATGCTTTTGAACACAGACTGGGTGCCCAGGATGTCTTCACGTGATCTTCCACATCCAGTATTATTGGCCAAAGACATGGAATCACTGAAAATGAGAGATTAAATCCTAGCGTGGCCTCATATGTAAGAAAACCAGTAAACGATGAGCCCTATTGTTATACAAGAATTGTAACAAGGGAAGGTCATCCGCCAAGGTATCCTGCACATTCTCAGAGTAAAAAACAAAGATAATGCTCATGAATCTGATTCATATAATTTATTTGACCATCTGACTGAGGATGGCATGCAGTTAAGCGACAGACAAAATCCTCAATATTACCAGTAAATCATTCTAAAGCTGCGTTGTAAACTGTGACCCCCAGTCACTTAAGGTCTCCTGTGGAAACCCAAACATTGAAAACACATGCTGCACAAAGAGCTGAGCCGTTTCTTCTGAGGTGATTGCAGAAAACAGCTGATAAAGTGTTCAAACTTAGTAAAACTGTCCACGACCACCATAACGGCGTAAGACCATTGGAGCTTACCAACCATACAATGATTTATGGACACCAATGTCCACGGTTCCTTCACCTGCTTCAGAGGGTGAAGGAAACCATTTTTACCTGATCTATATGTTTTAGTCCACGCGCATGTCTTGCAATTCGTGATACATGCCAAAATATCCATGAAAAATCCCAGCCAGTTGTACGTCCGTTTAACCAAACCCATGCATCTCTTGTTTCCCCGATGCCCCACTGTGGAGGGGGTTATGGTGTGCTTAGTTAACGTTGTCGTGAAGATGGTGCAGCACTCATAGTATTGACCAAAATTGAATATTCTCATTCATCAAGGAAAAGTGAGACTGTTTATGCATTGGAAGCGCCAGCTGGTATTACAACTCCAACCCCTCTGAGCAATTCATCTGGCTTGCTACATCCCTTTAAGCCTAAGGTACATCTGGGGCCCAATCCACCACCAAATTTGCGGGAGGTGCTTTTTATAACTTCTGCAATATATCAGAGATATTCCAAAAGAGTTTGTAAGGGTCAATCCTACTGAGCAATGGACAGACTATATGAGATCGTTATTCTCCAAGATAAACTTAACAAATGTAATAAAGCACAAAGCACTTTCTTAGATGACAACACATTGTTATTCTAATCTATAATATGCCGCTATTACTGCTAACTCTAATTTTCCCTTAGTACTCACTATCTTTTTCCTAATTAACCAACCCCTTCCTTCTCTTCACCTCTCACTCATATCTTCATTGTTTCTAGTAATTTTTGACCCTTCAGCTTAGTTACTCCTTATTTACTATTTTATGGGGTTTCGCCTCATCATTAAAGCTCTGGCAGATTTACTCATATTCGCTGTGATTGACTCACTTGGCGCAACTCATCTCAGATTGATTGGTAATATATATTAAGGCCAAATCTCAACGGGTAATTAATTATTCGCCTGTAGTTATTTAGACTTATCATCCATTCATATAAATTTCTTGACATTACTCCTCCTTTACTGGACGATAAACTGCAACACCGTCCTTCAATCATTACCTGATGCATCCAGCAACGTGAAAACAACCACGAACTTTCCCCAACCTTTTTCTTAAGTTAAGGTTTAGCGCAGGTCTGGGTGACCCAGGACGTATTCCACTCACCCAGTTCCCCTTCCTCTGGGCTATGAAGGAGGGGCAAAAGTGGACGCCGTAAAACTTCTCGCCCATAAGGAGCTTTTTTGAATTCATTGGACATATGTTTTCCTTGCATGCCCACTTTGGTGACATAGTGGCCCGATTAGACTGAGGAGGGAAGTGGAGCCACGGCCCTTCATCTAATGAAGTGGCCCATCTCCTGGCGGACAGCCTTAGCCTTCTAGTGCTCCCACCTCTTACTTGGCCTCATCCCAGTGTATTGTCAGTACGGAAGATGCTGTACTTTATTTGGTGGGTGGTAGCCAGCTGGTAGGGGTCCATCCCTCACAATTCAACCCACTTCCAGTCACAAGGGGAAAATTTAAAAACAACTGGCTGAATCATATGTGATCTGGTATCGCCGCAGAATTCACCGCTCTTAATGCCAACGACCCAGCCCAATACCTCTCCTTAATGGCACTCCTTGGAAACAAGGCCTTCTTCCATCCCATGGACGAGGTAGGATTGGTGATGGAGTGGCATCAGATGGCCTTTGAGTGGGCCAGCAAGCAGCTTTTTAAAGAGACCGCTCCTTTCCCGCCTGCTAATACCAGCATGGGGACTTTCTTTTTGATTGCCTGGTGATGGGCGCAGCTTTTCTCTGCAAGCTGGAACTCACTTTCTTATTTTATAGCCCCTTTGACTCCAGCGCCTTTTACATTGCGTGCTACTTAATCTCCTGAGACCATCAGCAAATGTGGTTGTAGGTTTTTCTCTTAGTGTGACAAGAGTGGGTTTGTTTCAATATTTGTCTGAGTTATTGCCACCTCGCCTCTTACACTGGGTATCCAGTCCCTCATTCTCTCCTAGTTCCGCCGCCACGTCCTCTCCTCCGTTTGCTGGTGCAACATCCCTGGAGTGGATACCAACTCCATTGCCCCAACACAGCAGCCTAAGCCCCCCCCCCACCAACCCGAGAAGGGTCCAGTGATCCACGCCACACACGTAATGGCAAAAAAGGGAGAAACGTGGATCCTACCAAGCAAAGCATAAGATCTACCTCAAAGACTGAGAAATTGAGGGGATACAAAGATGGCCTAGTGGTAGTAAACGTTCAACGATCCTAACAAACTCAAGCTCTTTTATTCCTATATTGTTATATGTTGTTCTTTTCTCTTCATCATTTTGTATAAGTAACTATTGTTGTTTATATGCACTAAGGAACTTAGCATAAACTTGGTTGATGATCTGACCACTTTTTGGGTCCTTGATAGTATATTCATCCACCCCAGTTTTCTCTATTAAATCAAAAGGCCCAATCCAGATAATAGATAGTTTATGGTTCCGCTCAAACCCATGATGATTGTATAAAGACCAACTCTCCTTCCTTGAACTTCCCAAGCCCGCAACACCGTACCTGGTTAGAAGCCTAGTTCTTGATTTTCTTAGCCAAACTAAAGGAGTATCCTTCCGTTTGCATCTTGATCAAGGTATTCATAAGAAATTTTAGATAGCTTTGTGGGTACACACCCTGTATCTTCACCACAAGCATAAAGGAGTGTGGGCAGTGTGAGGTGCCGCCAGTAAAGCAGCAAGAAGGAACTCTTCCCTGTCGCTGAGTTGTAGCTAATATTGTAGGTGAAAACGACGGTGGAAAGGAGGGTACTCCAATCAGCGGGTCTATTTGTTAACAACTTCTGAAGTATGTTCTCCATGTTCCCATTATCCCGTTTGACAATTTCATTGGATTTGGGGTGATATGGGGTTGTTAGAACCTCGTGAATAGCCACCATTTCAATTAGCTTGGGTAGGATGTAAGAGGTGAAATTAGTTACTTTGTCAGTAAGGATAAACTGAGGGCAACCATGATGCTGAATAATAAAATAATATTAAGAACTTAGCCACAGACCGCCCCCAGCTCCACTATTGCCCATGCTCAACCCACTTTATCATGTGGTCCATTGCCACCAGGATATACTTAGACTGGTTTTCTCCTGTCAGCGAAGGCCAAACGACATCAATATATACAATGTGCCAGGCAAAATAAGGTTTCACCAGCTGGTAAGAGGTCTTCCGGCAGAACGGCTTTTCCACTTGGCACTGGTGGCAGCAGGAAGTTGTCTCTAGCACATCAAAGTGCATGCTTTCCCATTAGTATTGAGGTCGCAAGGACTCAAAATCTTGTGCAACCCTCCATGGCCCACTTTCTTATGCGCGCTCAAAATAATATATAGTTGAGCGGAGGGTTTTGAAAAACCCAGCGTGTTGTTAATATTCTTCTTATATAACACCCCGTTTTTACAGACCATATCAGCCAGCATACCACCTAGTGCCCCAAATAACTTATGGTGGGTTGTCTGCATAGAGACCACTAACCATTTCTCATACAGCAAGTCTCCCAAATCCGCCATTACCTCTCTTGTTGGTAGCTAATATAAGCAGTCAGCTTTATGGTGATTTACGCCAGGATAATGTATTATTTTAAAACTATAATCCTGCAGCTTGAGGGCCCATCTAGCAAGGCGTCCTTTGGGCTCATGAATTGTCCTATAACCCAAAACAATGACGCAAGATTCATAACAACCTTAAATTTTACTCCCTGAAAGTAAAACTAAGATCTGTTTATATGCATAAATTACAGCTAAGCACTCCTTCTTGGTCACAGTACAATTCCGTTTTTGGCGGTTTAAGCTCCAATAACAATATGCAACGGGGTGCTCCACGCTGTCATTATCATTCTGGGATAATAACGCCCCTACAGTGGGAAGAGACGCGTCTATTTGCACTAAATTACATCCTGAATCAGAGTATTGTAAAACTGGCGCGCTAGCCAATGTGATCATAAAACATCGGAAGAAAAGTTGAAAACGCTCAGTCTAGTCTAAGATGGCGTTCTTCTTTAGTAACTCGAAGTGTGGAGCCTCAATACAGCTGAAGTTTGGGTTGAACTTTCAGTAGTACTCAACCATACCTTAAAAACCTATATATCCCTCTTGTTTCCTGGCTGGGTCATCTTATGTATAGCTTCAACCTTTGCCTATATTGTCTAAACCCTTTAAATTCTACCACAAACCAAAGGTATTCCAACTGCTCCTTGAAAATTGGAAATTTGAGGTTTTATTTTTATTTTTATGTTAGCTTTTGCAAGTCGGCTGAACATTTGCTCTAAATGGTCTAAACGCTCTGTGAAGATCCATGAGAACATGTTAATATTATTGAGGTAGACTAGAACGCAGGACAGCTTCAGGCCACCCAAGATGGTTTTCATTGCCTGCTAGAACGTAGCCATGGCATTGCATATTTCAAGTGGTATACGTATGGGTTGGAACGACCCCTTCAAGGTGATAATAGCGCATTACTCCTGTTCCGCCAATGATAGCTCTATTTTCCAGTACCCCAATATTAAGTACATAGCTTAGAAATAGTTGATACCACCCAACCGATCCAGGGCATCATTGATTTGTGGGAGCGGATACAAATCTTTTTATGATATGGTTAAGCTTCCAGTAATCAATTACTACTCTATTGGTGCCATTCTTCTCCTTAACAATTAGTACAGGCGACGCCCAAAGGCTCTTTGATGGCTCCAACATTCCCTGTTTGATCAATTTATCTACTTCCTTGGATAAAACCTCTTTTGCAGCTTTTGAGTGACGGATAGACTATGATCTAATGGGAGGTGGTCTCCTGTGTCCAACCAATGCACCACCCTGCGGGCACATTTCAACTTTGGTCATCAGATGCAAAAATGTCACATTATTTTCAAACAGGGCCATCACCTTATCTATCTCTTCTTTCTGACAGCCTTTCAGGGTCTCACGCGGAACCACATTCACTATGTTGGATGAGGCTTTTACATGTAGACCGAGGTCCTCCCAAGAACCAAAGTCATATATATATGGTAAGCCTCATCAATTGGTTTTAGATGCAGAAAAGCTACCACTTGGAATCTTTAGCCCAACATAGGCTCCCTATGTAGGCTTGCTAATAAACCTTCACTTCACCATTCCCCATTAACAGTAGTCCAGGAGCCACATAGGTTTTGAGCCATGATTGCTGGTAGGGACCATTATTTTACTATATAGACTTCCAGGGACGTCCATTTTGATCTCCATCCCTACTATAACCTGATGCCCAGGAGGTATACTTAAGGTGGTCGCAGCCCTAAGCGGAATGCGATTACACTTGTAAATCTGTTTAAAGAGTGCTCTGGTCCACTGCTTCATTCGCTGATAGAAAACAGGATATATGCTATCACTATATGTGAGACTAATTTGACTAGAGCGGATGGGGCATTTGGGACTCTGATGGAGGTAAATTAGATGGGAATCTGTTGCCCCAAAAACTTGAAGTTCCCTCCGCCATATTGACCACCGCCCCAAATTGCTGTATTTATTTTGGCCCCGATCAGCATGTCATAATTATTATTAGGAAAAACCATAGTTAGAGAAGATGCGTCAACCAACCCAAACCTCAAAGGCAATGTGCTGTATGCGCCCTCTGACCCAGTGCTTTGTGCCCCAGCAGTCTCATACACTACTCAATGATTTACATCAATCTTCAGCGGAAGTTAATCCACTAACTGGGTGGATATTATATTGATGGTGGCGCCAGTATCTATAATTTCTTGAATTTTGGTATTTCCTACAAAGTTATCAAAGTAAGTACACTCTAAATAAGAAGAACAGTTGGAGTTTAACACATGCTCATCCGCTGGAATCTTATTATTAAGCAAAGTGAATGCTCTGGCGTCAACACGAGGATTCTTTTTAACAATTTCCTCTACTTACATTGCAGCATTACACCCTCTGGGGACACATCTGTTGAGGGTTTGCCTTGCTTACAACGTTACACTTAAGGATTTGACAGGCATACGGTTTTTGTTATCTTTGTGGGAATCTGAATCTGTATTCTTCTTATCTCCTTTCAGGGGGAAGTCGGAGACATCACTGAAGTCTTGTTAGTATAATAAATCGTTAGGGTGGGTCTCAGGCCAACATAAAGGGACTCATTATATTAACAATGATGAATAAATTTGTATCATTGGAGGTAGAGCATCTTGTATCTACTCTTCTAAAACCTTTCCCTGTTCAGTCAGGACTGTGGTACTGCATAGACATGCAGGTTTCAATGCAGTTAGCTGCAAATGACCTCTTTGGCCACAAGAGAAACAGGCATTAGTATATGTGTCAAATTTCTGATATGACTGTAAAATAAAGCCAAAATAGTCATAGTGGATTGGCTAAAATTCTCCAATAATAATTATAAAGTTTGAGTATTATAGCGCCTTGCAATGAGGCAACATTGAATTGTATAAAGATATTGGATCGCCTCTAAATTAGGCAATAAGTTAATGTTGATGAATAATGAGATGTTTAAGTACAATAAATATTGAGTGAATCGCCTCAAACTAAGGCAATCGTGAATTTATTGAATAAAGAACTCTGGTAGAACCAATAAGAATATGACGAATGAATAAATTAAGCACAAGCGTCACAGTACTGACCAAAGTCGCTGGGATGCCAACGAGACAAGGAGATTGATAGAAGAAGGCTTTTTGAGTAGTTAGAGAGATAGTAAGCGTACTAGGAAGGATCCGCTCAGATTATTGTATTTCTATAAGAAGTGTTTTCAGGGTAATTGCTCAATTTTTTATATTTATTTGTTTGGATGTGTTCTGAGGGACTATCTTCATATTGTCTGTTCCAATTGCTCAATGGGTTGACCCTGTACAAAAACCCTTACGGCGTATATTAACAATTCCACCAATTTCATAACAGTGGTGCTCACTACAGGGGGCCCCTTGATCAAATACAATATGATAAAGCTCAGTCACCGGTTATGTTGCATCCAGGTTGTTTTGATAAGGAATATGCACAAGATGCAGGGTCAGTTGCATATGCGGAGCTGAAACTTACATTAAACGCTGTGCTTAAAAGACAAGATGAGCTGCTCCAGGATAATTGCAGTTATATGCTGCCTACATTTAATTGTGAATGGAATTTTTATGGGTTCTTTAAGCGATTTATTACTGTGATAGAAGGATCCTGGGATTAGCGGAGAGAAAAACTGTTGATCTCTAACTTGAATGTTGGAAGTGCTGATCATGTTATCCGTTAGGTTTCAGGCAGTTCCATTACATATCAAGAAGTCAAGGAGATGGTACTTCAGTTATTTGGCGGAAATGCAAAGATGTCACAGTGGAAGGCTGAGTCTTTCGACCATTGAGTTTCAGTAGGATGAGACCCTCCCCACATTTGCTGAGTGATTTATGGCATAAGCTCACGTGCTAATTGATGCAGGGAATTTATCCAAATCTGACATGTGTATTGCGATGACCTCTTCTGTGAAGCTATACTGCAAGTTATATAACATTATGACCCCAGTGTTGGATGAAGACGTACCTTTGCTTAGAATTGTTCAGTTTTTGTGCCATATATCAGCCAACTTCCCCTCCACCTAATACAGAGCGGAATCCATCCGCTACCAGCACTGTATCTTCTTACTTGAGAAAGTTTGTCTGTCCAGTTCAGATTCTGCCAAATTACCCTCAGCAGTTGAATGGCCGCCCCATACCTGTTTATTGTCACTGGTCTAACTACTGCCCTAGACCTGTTTACGATGATCACTTCCAGTCCAACTTTTGATGTGGCTCGTTTTACATTAATCAGGGATGTGGGACCTATGGGGTCAGCTGTTTCAAATGCAGTAGACAGTGGCATCTGGAACAGTGGTGCCCCAATCATCAGGTCACTTGCATACAGCTGGAATAGTAGTGCCAGGGAAAAGTCAGAGCAGAATAGAGATGGGACTCTACCTCCGCTATCCCAAATCCAAACGTCCCACCTGAAACCATTCCAAAAATATTCAGCGTAAGTCCCCTTGTACAATGAGGCAGTATTATATCAGTAGCTAGTTGGGGGATAAATGTTTTGACATGAGTGCAGTCTGCAGCTGTGGCGAAAGAGGGGTCTCAGATGCAGGTCAAGCCGTATGCTTGTTATATGTTCAACCAAGTTTCCCCTGACCTGTTAGACCACTCCGCCGATGCATCTTTCTTGCAAGCAGTAAATGTCGCTCTTCCAGTCAACACTATTATAAAACAATACCCCAGAATTGGCATGGGAGTTGCATGTCTTCTTAGAAACAGAGACTCCTTAAATGTCCATGTTTTTAAACAGTCGATATGCATCTTACTATGAATGTACTAACTGTGACTTGGTTGTATCTAAAAACTGATTACATGCTATCAAAATACCGGTGCCCCCATCAATATAGTCTCCACAAAGCTGGTGGCCAGGTTGAAGTTAAAACCGGATATGGAACACTGGATGGTATATGGAACTGCTGGAGCACAAAACACGGTCTCTGAGGGTGCATACAGTGTGCTTCCATTGCGATTTGCTTCTATTGTTGTGGTAGCCCCAGCTATAGTGTTACTGAATAGCAATTCCAATCTGTTAATTGAACTGCCTTTTTGCAACACTATGTGGCTGTCATTAATATGACGGATGAGACTTTAGTAATATTGGGTCAACGAAACCCAAAACACTTCACCTCTAGCAGAGTGCCAAAAGATCCAGTGCATAGGGGGAATATCAATCTAGCTTATAGTGATGGAGTGATCCCTGTGCGCTACCATTGATTAAAGGACAAAACCTGGGCCCTTCAATAACAGATTTATTAATATCAGGAGCTGCCGCTCAGAGCTGCTGGACCTATATCCATTCCATCTGGGCATTAAGTTAAAGTGAACACTGAATTAAGGGTTGAAGTTCCTAATGGGCTCTATGGGGAAGTTATTGAGCCATATCAGCAATTGCGGTTTAGCCCCACGTGGCCCCAAGCATTTTATTACCGAGCAGGGATATCAAGGTTTTATTTGCAATTCTACAAACGGTACCATTACAAATTTAACGCCACCAAATAGTGGCATATTTACACTTAATCCCCGTTGAGGAGGTTCTTTTAGTTTACAAGTTTGGGTCGATGGAGGAATTTGTTCTACTTTTAAACCACAGCTCAGCGTAATAGCAGTTGTGTCATGCGATGAACTAATTGGGTTGTCAGAATCACAGAAAGATTGGGCAACTACTTTATGTCAGTAATATAACTATATTTTTGCTGTCAATGACCATAGTTTAGGATGCATGTGGGGGGTAGTTCATCAACTGGACACTAAAGATGATCCTCCCATTAGGTCAAGGCCAATCCGCTGATCAAGGGTGGTGGAAGAAGTAGTAACCGAGGAGATTGACAAGCTTCTAAAGTAAGGGATGCTTGAACTGTTGAGAAGTCTATGGTCTTCTCCTGTTCTTATTGTAAAAAGAAGAATGGGTACTAACTTATTAGTAATTGACTACTGGAGGCTCAACAGCATCACCCAAACGAACTCATATCCCCTGCCGTGGATTGATGACGCTTTAGATTGGCTAGAGGAAGCTCGTTTTTTTCTCAGCAATGGACTTGATCTCGGGCTACTGCAAAATTGAGTTGACAGAAGTGAAACAGGAGAAGTGCGCCATAATCATGTCCAAAGGAATTTTTCAACCGACCTGGATGTCACAAGGGCTGTGTAATGCCCCAGCTACATTTCAACGGGCGATGGACACCATACTTGGCAACTTGAAGCTGTCATGCGTTCTTGGATATCTTGACGACATTATTGTTTTCTCACAAACTTTCTCTAAGCATCTTGACCATTTAAAGCAGTATTCCACCAGCTCTCTGAGGCCAACATCAATATCAAACCCCAGAAATGCCATTTCTCCAAGGACAAGATGGAGTACCTGGGTCTATGGTTGATGCCATGGGGTTGAGACCTCAACCGGCCAAGGTGGAAGATATTTTAAATGACTCCACTCAACTATTATTATGAGCGCACACCAAGTTGTTGACATGGTGGATTATGTAAGACCATGGAATTATGCGACCTTGGTACTATTGGGAAAGCATGAACTTTGACGTGCTTGAGACAATTTCCTGCTGCCACCAGTCCCAGGTGTAAAAGCCATTTCACCAAAAGTCTTATTGCTGGTTTATATAGCCGCACTTCGCCTGGCACACCATTTCAATTGATGTCATGGGTCCTCTGCAAACAGGGGCAAACAAGTCCAAGTACATCCTAGTAGCGAATGACCACTTGACCTGGTGGGTTGAGGTGCGACCAATACACAATTTGGGTGCGCTCTTGGTGGCTAAGATTGTTATGGAATGTATAATTCAGCGACAAAGTTGTCCCTAGTTCATCTTTACTGACAATGGAACGAACTTCACCTCACACATCTTACATTAGCTAAACAAATTGATGGGCATCTGTTAAAATTTACTCCATTGGGTTGATAATTGGAGGTCAACCCTAGTACCTTTTTACTGCACAGGTTCAGTTTCCTTGTGCACCTCGCGTTGTAAGAATATATATAATCTGATATTAGTATGACGACTATTATCCATAGTTGAGATAGAATTATTTTCAGGCCTAACGCTTCGGCTGGTATTTCCAATTAATACTGAATATTGTACTCTTAGAGATTTGATCCCTATAATTCTTTCCACTCAATCTATATTTAGATCCTCTGATGACAGTCTCATTTGGCCCAACACACAGTTGGTAGAAATCCCTTAGCCATGACTCCCTTCATCTTTAGATCCCCGCTCAGATCTCTAATCTTCTCTGAGAGTCTACCAATTATTGCCTTCTGCAATAATATCCTTGAGATGGAATATTCACGCTAGATGCTGATAGTCTAACTATTACCAAATCTACAATAAAACTAATAATGTTCTAAAGTAGTAATGTTTATTCTTCTATCCATCTGTCCATCTGTTTTTATTATAGTGAATTCTAGGGAATTTATAGGGGATTTGGCTGTCTAACCCTTGGATGACACCTCTTTGAGGAAATGGCAACCGTTGCCATTGAATCACCCTTCCTTGTCTTGGCAGCGATGGTCTTCCCCATCCTGACTAGGATTCCGACGTTGGACATCCTCAAGACCTCAAATGGAAAGAGTCAGAAACATATTCCTAACGTTTTCCTCTCAATCTAAGTGAATCAACCATAATTGGCTAGTGACCTGCTTAGATAATGGGACTTTTTACCCATTATGGCAGGTCACTTCACCAACCAATTAATTTCCTAGTTGTAGGCAGCATCACTTGCCTCGCAACTCATTAAACATTCCCAATTATTCGGTGATGAAACCTGACCAATCCCAATTGGTACACCTGATAGTTAATTACTATCAGATGCCCTTATTTCGTTGGCTGCTCCACCCAATGAGATATTAAGTATTAATCCGGATTGATCCCCGATGGATATGACCAGACTAATATCCTAAAATCCCCCAAATGTAGTTCCTCCAAAATTTGGGTCAACTGATTTCCAATTCACTTTGCTTTGGGGAACCTTTCCCCTAGCGATACCAGGTAATCTAGAAGGCTGGGAATATGGGCAAAATCCCAACAGCATCCATGGGGTTTTGATCACCCCATATCACCATTATTCTAATGGAATGATTGAGCGAGTTAATTGTACTTTGATGAAAAACTCTGGAAGTTGGTGATAAAATGACCTTCTGATTAGACTTCTCTCCTTTCCACCGCCACTTTCACTTATAACATTAGCTACCATTCTGACACGAGTAAAAGTCCTTTTTAACTATTTTATGGATAACGCCCTGCTCTTCTAGTACTGCTCTATTCCTGTGTAGAGGATACCAGCTGAATGGATCCTCACCAGTATTTGACTAGCTTTGTGGACACGCTGATAAAACTCCAAACTGAAGCCTACTCATGCAGTTTAGCAAAGAAGATTAAGGCTCAGGCAACTAATAAAGTATGGTGTAGCTGCCTCGCTCATTTCCAAGACAAAGATATGGTTTTGTTTAGTAACCAGCATGGGTTTAGTCGGAAACACAAGATGGCTAACATCTGGATTGGCGCGCTTTAAAGTAATTGAGAAAACAGTTATTGATGCCTATACATTCAAGGATCCCACAAGTGGTCAGATAATCAACCAAGTGCATGCAAAGTTCCTTCAGCCATATAAACAGTAAGAGTTTTATCATCCAGTCAAGGGGGTTAATATCAAGATTCTAATATGACTGCATCATAAAGCTGAAATAGTCATGGTGGATGAACTAAAATTTGCCATTAATAATTATAGAGTTTGAGCATTTGAGCGCCTTGCAATGAGGCAACATTGGATTGATTGAATGATATTGGATTGCCTCCAAATTAGGAGATAAGGTAATATCAACAAACGACAAATAATGATATGTCAGTGTATGATGAATGTTGAGCGGATTGCCTCAAACTAAGGCAATCATAAATTTTTTAATGATGAACTCTGCTGTAACCAATAAGAATATGGTGGATGAATAAATTAAGCACAAGCGTTAATACTGAGTTAAGTCACTGGGATATCAGTGAGAAGAGGCATTGAGAGGAGGAGGATTTTTGAGTAGTTATAGAGATAGTAAACGGACTAGGAAGGATCTGAAAAGATTATTGTATTACAATAAAAGAAGTTTTGGGGAATTACTCCCTTTAGTTATATTTAATTGTTTGGGTTTGTTCTGAGGGACTGACAATCTTCATATTTTTTGTTCAAATTGCTCAGTGGGTTGACCCAGTACAAAAACCCTTATGGCATATCTTAATGATTCCGCTGATTTCATAACAATATGGCTCACATATCAGTGGTACCCCTGAAACCCCAGGTTGTAACTTAACCGAGGTGTTGTAATTTGACCAAGGATGAGCCAAATGACAATAGCAAGGGCGGTAAGGAAATGCTGAAGGGTTGAGTTTCCTCATACTAGCCAACATGTTTTAACTAAATCGTTGTTATTTATTTCCCAAAGAAAATTCAGTAACAGTTGCTGGGACTTTTCGTTTTATGTTGAGAGCACTAAATAACAGTTAGACGGCGTTGAAACTGAACAAATTTGTTCAGGGATACGTCGTCCTCTAAAATTGGAGTCATGACATTGTACAGCTTACAGTATTGCTTCACTGTAGATGTCATGCGATGCACATGTTGTATTCAGATAAACTCCCCACTTTATTAACTTGCGGCTTCCACCATAAATCAGTCATCAAATGCAGTGAGGGTTTTATTATGCTGGAACCCAATGATCAAGAACTCAGCCTTCCGCTGTGACATCTTTCCAGTACCTCCAAAAAACTGCAGCACAGTATCCTTCACTTCTTGTTATGTAAAAGAACTACTTGGAAGATAGCAGATGACTTAGTCTGCACTTCTAACATCCAAAAAAAATAGTAACAATCTAGCTTTACACTTATCTGAAGCTTCTTTTGTTATAAACTCAAATCGTTAAAAGAAGCTTTGGATATTCCCATCACAATCAAATGGAGGCTGCACATTGATGCAAGATCTCCTCCTATCTATCAACACTATTCATATTATGCTCTGCGCAGTGTAGCCACTTGGTAATGCAATCCAAGCATTTGGCAAGTTGGCAGGCTTGGCCATCAACCAGTTGAAGTTTGTTGAAGGCTTTGTTATGCTGGTCCATTATACCCTTATTTTTCTGAAAAAGCATTTTTGCATCTGAATTAGAGTATCCAAGATGAGTTTTAGTTATGCATATTGTGATAGCTCAATGAACTGGGGTAGTTTCTCCTCAAGTTGAGCCTGTTGTGCCATTGTTTGGTGAATGATTATTTATTTACCATGTTGATCAATGAGACCCCTGTAGTGAGAGCTATTTTTGTAACTTTAACAATATATCAGAGTTACGCCAAAGGGGTTTCACAGGGTTGATCCCACTGAGCAACGGACAGACAGTATAGAGATTTTTGGTCACAAAGATAAACTTACATTTTTAAATTTTTATTCTATTCAAGGTGGGCTGACCTGAAGATGATAATGGACCAATTTGGGGATTTAAAACAATATGAAGGGAGGATAAAACCTGGAAAACCTCCATTCACAGCATATGATAGGCTGGGAACTCCATGGACCGTATTGCTATATGCTATCTTAGTTCAGGGCATTGGTGCATAACACCAACACATCATAACCGTCATCTATTTAAAGTTCATCTGCCAGGATTAAACTCTGGAGGCAGTGTTCACTGAGTCCATACTCTACCACTGAGGGTTTCCCCCAAGATAAACTTAACATATGTAATAAAACCACAAAGCAATTTCTTTGGCAACAACATTTTATTTAATTTAAATATATAATACGCCGCTCCTACTGCTAACTCTACTCTTCCCTTAGTATTCACTCTCTTTTTCTTTATTAACAGACCCCCTTCCTTCTCTTCGTTGTTTCTGGTCAGTTTCAATCCTTCAACTTAGTTACTCCTTATTTACTACTTTTTTGGGGTTTCACCTCATCATTGAAGCTCTTGAGGAATTCCTCCTGCTTCCAAGGTTAGCTCATTTAGAATCAACATATTTTGATTAACCAATAAGAACTATTTAATCTAATATTGATGGATAACCAATGATCCGCCAGTAGTTATTTAGGCCTATTGTCAAGTCATATAGATTTCTCAACAGCGCTATCACTAAGATCTGGGCCAGCAGAAATACTGTGGTTAATTTTTGCTTGTCCGTCTCCATTAGACCCAAAAAGGTTTTGTGACTCAAAAGCTAGAAGAACATTCACCAATTTCAGAAACTTATACTTGAAATAAAAACTACAGAGGTCGCAATATGTCCAGGCCTGATGGTGCCAACTTCTGAGGTTTCAAAAGTATATAATATCCTGGTAATCCATCCACACGGTCACATCATGCTGTGCGTCCTGAAGAAGTACCGCCAGTGATTAAAAAACTAAGTCATGGTGGCCAGCTCCTATTTTAGATGGCCAATGACTGCTATGATGAAGCAAACTTTTTAGAAACTTTAAGCAACTGGGAGTTCCAACCCTCATGCATTTGCATCATTATCTTACCGCAGTGGCAGATGAGGCGTCACATGCAATGATAAATATCTTGGTGGGGTCTGCATGTTTGAGAATGGGAGGCACCAAAAACACCTTCTTGATGGCCTTAAGCATCAGCTGACACTTCTTCATTCAGCGGAACGGCATGTTATTCCCAGTCATGGCATGCAGCAGCGCGGACAGCTTCAAGAGGGCAGAGGAAAATTTTTTGGAAGATGATGGTGCCCTTTAAGCTCCGCAACTGCTTCTGAGTCATAGGATTAGGCCACTCAAGGTTTGCATCGAGTTTAGAAGGGGGACGGCGCAAGTATCTTTCAAGGCTAAATTACCCAAGAAGTTAACCTCTTCCCATATGAACTCGCACTTTATCAGCTTTATGTAAAGTTCTACCTTATGCAACGTGGCCAGCACTTAATACAGGTCCTTCTCATACTGCTGGGAGTGGGAGAATGAATGAGGTATTACTAATGTAAGACGCCGTTCATGTGAACTAGAGATCACCTGCACATTATAGATCATCCACTGGAATGTGGGCAGAGTGCTTTTCAAGCCAAAGTTCATTATGTGGAACTGGAATATGACCTTTCGGGTCTGAATAGCCTTATGTTATTCCTGGACTTCTGCTACATGGATCTGACAAATGCATTCATTAGGTCATGCTTCAAAACCACTTAGGATTTCACGATTGCCTGGCAGATCATCTGCTCTTCGGGGAAAATGTTGGGAATGTGAACAGTAATCTTATTCAAAATGCCATAGTTGATGCAGGGCACTAACATGCCATCGGCCTTCTGAGTAAAACAATAGAAAATGCAAATGTGATGTCTTCATAAATACCTACCGCTTCTTGAGTATACTTCCCAACTATACTCCCAATGCCTTATCCTTCTGCATTATGTAGGGGTACAACAGACAGTTGATATTGATCAAAACCACTGTTAAACGGAAAGCCAAATCATATTAAGACTTCGGCAGAAGGTGATTAGCTTTCTTTAAATCAAAAATACATTAATATATCACTAATGCTGGGGGAAAATCCGCGATAGGCACGCTTGAGAGAGGAGCGATAATACGGAACTCCGCCGCATTCCATCATAAGTGTATCATTAAGGGAAAACTCCCCCTCAACTAGGTGTTCACAAAGGAAACCATATTTCAGTCTAACTGAATGATCACCTGCTGTCTCTGTCCACCCTAATCCCATAATAACTTAGAAGAGCAGATCTGGCACCACAGATAACTGATCACAGAAATTGAACCTATGTACTGAGTAAAGCAAATGCCGCCATATTCTATATGAAGCTAATGGGGTGGATGATGCACACAGCATTGACGCCCCCGCTTCCAAGTTCAAGTCATGATGCGCCAGCTTTAAACTCATAAAATTCTCCTCCAGTCCTGTATCTACCAGGGCCTCAACTAATACCAATTGAGCACCCAAATTAATTTCCAGAGTGTGATAAAAAAAAAAAAAAATCTTGTCTATTGGCGACCATACGTGATTCTGCCAGCTGGGTGGTAATGGTTATAGAGTCATTTTGGGACTCTGAGTCAATTGGGGTTTTGGCACCATTCCCTGGGAGCATCTTCTCGAATTACTTCCACTTGGATTCTGACAACAGAGGTATCAGAGGATTGAAGGGCACCTGGTTCATTTCAGGGGCTGCCTCCCCCACAGGCGCCAGGGCGGAGCCAGACGCACCAACGGAAAAATTGGACAACGCAATATCTCCAGGAACCAAAATGAATACCCTGGGGCTTGAATTGTATGGGGACTCTGGACAAACAATAAAGAACATACTAACTGAGTATTTAACCCTCCTTTCAAAGATTCGCTGGTAGGGAATTGTTTACCCAAACCTTTACCCCACCTGACGCCCACTAGAGAATAACCCCAATGGCTGCTGCTACCATGCACCTTTGATCCACTGACACCACCTGCATGGCCCAGGTGGCATAATAGCGGACATGTGTCTAAAGTATCGCGAATTACTACTGCAATGCTGTCCATTGGGAGCCTGAGTCTAGGGGCCTGTTTGCAGGAGGCTTCTATAAAGGAGTCTAAATCAGACGCCTCAGTACTCAGTGAAAAAAACCAGAGAAAGAGAGCCGATTTTGCTACTGGTGCCTTTATCCCTGATGCCACCTGCTTTATCAGCGGGGTTAAACCCCCAGCCTGTTTGGCTGAGTGTAGGATCTCGTGCACCCATCAGCGAGAGTCACCCTCTATGGCATACAACAAATCCGCGCTTTGTTGCACATCCATCAGAGTAGCTGATTTCATTGTCATGGTTAAAAAATGACATCATCCTTGGGACCAATGTGAGAGACAAAGCTGCATGCAGGGAGGCCAAGAAGGTGAAGCTATCAGGCTTCCCTGAACTCAAGCATACCATAGATCAACGCTGGTAAAGGCCAAATATGCCCAAGTTGGTGCTATGGATGCAAGTGAAGTTCAGCCCTGTATGAGAGCAGAAGTAATAAAAAGAACTAGCTTTTTTATGAATAAAAATGGTTTGTTTTGGTTTCTAGGAGAACGGGGTCTTAACCTATTTGTTTTTCAAAATTTTGAGCTCAGGTTGGCTGATCCTACAATTAATTAACTGAGTTCAGTCGATTAACCAGTACAGTGTATTGCCCAATTGAAGCATGCGCATATTGGCGCACTTTGGCTTAGACATGCTTCCCTTGATTGATTGTTTTCCCAAAATCCCTCAAATAACTTATGTCGGGACCAATCTCCCTCATTGGTTAGCTTTGCCCTAACAATAAACCCTTTGCTAAGTACACCGTTTTCCATATTTATTATATCTTGGACGATCCTGTGCGCATACCTCATCACAAAGGTCTCGCACTACATTAACTTTTTAATTCTAATTTAATAAAATTATCCGCTTTTAAACCATTGAGCCGCTCAGGTCCCCTCCAAGCTGGGACACTTACCTTACTATTTTGTTACCGCGTCATTTTTGTTTGGTTAATCGCTCTAATGATCGCCCTTCTCTGCATAAGTTATTATTGCTCAAGCACTCTCTGCTGGGCTCTAGTAACTTTTGTACTAATGAGCAATTCCCTGACATTGGCCCTGTGCACCAAGCACTGCCACGCTGGGAAAGGAGTTATAGACACTCTCCTTACATCCATATTATTAACCAAAAATCAAATTTAAAGTTTGATGATGGTGTCTAACACATGATTGGCAATCTCCTTTGATGTGATAGATGAGACCACCCCCAAGGGTGGGATGTGACTGGGGCTGAAGCCTTTGAGACAAAGTGTTGAGTAAGGATCTCAGCCCACCACCACGCGGGAGTACCCAGCAAAGGTGCCAACTGACCATATGAACAGCACAAGACAGAGCACCGATGTAAGTTCATTTTAAAAAACCAAGACTATTAGTCGCCAATTTCAAACAGATGAAGAAAATAACTGATACTAAGGGTTAGTTAATTATGTCATGAGATTGGCAAATAGAATGGAGACTTGTTTTCCAGTTGGTGTGCATGAGCACCCAGAATGATGAGGCATTTTTATCCAAATGACTTGATAGCAGGAAGTGAGAAAAGTGAATAGGGAGCAGCAACTAGAAACCACCATAGCCAACATCACAACTAGCAATCGGACTGAAGTTGACAGGGTGGCAGAGGATTGTGCTTCAGGTAAATCTTTTGGAGCCACAAAGGTCCAGGATGCACTAAGAAACCACTGGGTGGGAAATGAACGGTGAGGTCATGAAACCTCACTCAGAGGGGAGAGATGACCTTAAACAATAGTGGGACGTCTCAATGCCAGAGGGCGTTCACAAGTGGGGATATTCCAACAGTCCACTTGCTAAGTAATCCCATTCAATAATAGTGGAAAGCAGCGTCTTAATACTAGCCAGTAAGGCCCAGTCGCTGCACAATCCTGGTAACATAGTTATGGCTAGCAGCAGCGATGAACACAGGAGAAATTTTATACTGATAAATGCAACTGGAAAGAAGTTTTGTTTATTTTTAACAAAAATTCAAAAATAAACTGACAACCGTACCATTGAGGGATAGTTGTCTTAAATCTTAGGGCTTAGGGAATATATGGGAATGCATGAACAAAGGTATCACAATCACAACCAATTTTTGGCGGAGTGAGATCTTGCAACTAACTTGACACCAAATTGACCTTGCGCTGGACATGCAACTCTCGCTTTAATTTCTTTACTAAACAGTTTCTATCACTGCAATTTTTCTTGGTGGATTGGTGACACTTAGTTCAGTGGGTGGCTGGTTATACCCTCAGCTAAGCCATGGGGGCCTGGTACCAATGGGTATTGAAGAGATATATTTCCCTTGCTTCACTCGATTTGGGCCACTCAATTTATCCTGATTTTTTTGAATCCAAGGCGGAACCCAAAGTTTTTCACTGGGGTTGGATCCCTCTATCAACTTAGATTTTTTGCCTCTTTGGTGGAACCTTAAATTGTCACTGAGGATAGGTGCTCGCCACTGCCTTTGGCCAGCATCCTCTCACAATTGCCACCTCCCTGAACACCCCTGACCCTCTGGAGCAGTTCTTGCATGGTCAGATAGGTGAGAAAGGGGGCACCTTGAGGTGGTATGCCATCACCCACCTCTCATCTACCACATGGGCAAAATCTCCCCAGGTGATGAAGGAGAAAACCGCCTTTTTGCCCCTTTTTTGGTGCAAAACGGGATGTCTTATAATAAAGCACATGGGGTTCTCTCCAGACTTACAGAGGTTCAGATAAGGACAACTAGAGAATCTAGTACACAACAAATAACAAAGTTATGTGAATTTGAGTGAGCAAATGTCAACTATCAAGGAAATCATTGAGTAGGCCATGATGAGCTACAGAAGACATATTAGCATCCAACGGAGAGATTCTACTTGAAGGCAATGTTGTATGGCATCAGTTAGGATCTGGAGCTCTGTTTGAATGCGCCCAATACAAGTAAACTCATATGTGCTTTAATTTAAAACATTCCCTCAAAGAGAACCCTATCACAATGTCTCTATTGACGTTATAGTTTTGGTTTTCAAAGCTATGGTTGATTTCTACATAGCCTTAGTTTCCATTAATGGAAAGATCAAAGCCAAACAGGCGGATTGCGAGGGCCTTGACCCCTGGAACTGGCCTTGAAAGAAAAAAATTTATATGAAAATTAAATTAATATGAGGATTGCCATTTTTTCTGAATTAAAGGTAATTTTAGAACAAACAAAAGTCAAGTTCATGAAAAATCTTAAGATCCAAGATAAAGATGAAAAGTTTGGTAACGTTGGACATACTTGTCCAATGTTCTAGACAGGTTTTGACGTTTGTTAAAAAGTCAATGACTAATGATTAGCTATCTATGGCCTGCTTCCTTTGGAGTCAGCAAAGCGTTCTTAAAAATATTTTCAGGTTTACCCTACTAATAGTAAATAAACAAATAGATGAACGTTGATAAGGAAAGGAGGTGCCAGCGTAGTAAAATAGTATACTACTATAGCCCCTCAGAATGCAGAGTCAGTTCTTGTCATGGTAGAGTTACAATATTTTAATCCTAATATATAGTAATACATATGGAGCCGTGCACCATGCCTTGGTCCATCTAGATTAATTAATGAAGTTTAATCATGTAGTTTCATCATATCAGATCATGTGAAATAAGGATTTACCCCCAGTACTCGAGTTTTGTACCCCATTCCTATATTTCACTTCCTACTTAGATCTGGTGTGGTATATTTGACTCAAGATGAACCACCTTAAATAAACAATAATATACGACTTTGGTTTAGGTTACCTTTAATTTTTTAGGTATAGCTTACAATATAAAAACACCTATTTAAGAACACTTCTTTTTGCTTTTTGTAAGGTTGAGTAAAAAGGATTATATGAAAAGAAGCTTCTTGTACACAATAAGTAATTTAGAGCTTATTTAAATAATAGTAAGGATTTTATTGATAATAATAATATAGAGAAATTTAAATAGGTCTATTATATATAAAAAAGTTTGAATAGTTTAGTTTTAATGATCTATTATATAAAATAATAGATCAAAGTATAAGTTTTTAAAACAAATCTTCAGGGTACACAGCTACTATAACAAATAAAAATTGGATTATATATGTATATATGTATAGCTTTTCTTTCCCATAATAATCACTTTAGTTACTATGGTTTAATTTGAGCGGCAATTCTTGATAATCACACAGGAGAGATGGGCGATTTTAATAACAAATCTAATACAACCTGGGCGAGCGTCACATCAAGAGGTGCGCAAAATGGTGCACCTAAGGGCAAGAAACGCCCTGGAGGGGGACCAGGAACCCAGGCCGCCAAGGAACCACAAACTCAGACACCATCTGGGTTTATGGTAATTACTATAAGCAAGATCAATACATGTATATCCAATGTAACCAACCCCTTTCAAAGGTGGAACATGGGCTCTGACTCTTCCTTGGGGATGAGTCCTCAACCCTGTGGGAGAAAACATGTGAGGCACAGCCCTCCCTTTTCCCCACACGGTATATGTCACCACCAACAACATGGGCTGCAGCTGGATTGATATTGGTTTTGAAACAGCTTAAGAAGCGGAAGCCGCAGCAAAAGTCTGCATCAAAGTTGCCCTTCCAGAGGGCAAAAAAATAGTGTGTACTACGCGCACCAAATGGAACAAAGTGAAAACTTTGTTCATCTCTTTTGACTCGCTCCCTACCAACCTTCCTCGTAAGGTAATTGAGGAGGAGCTCCACAAAGGGCTTGTAGCCTACGGAGAAATTATGCAACTCAAATTACAACTATTTTACCTGATGCCAACCCTGTGCACAGGCAAAGCTATTGCCATGATCAACCTATTCCCCAAAGTGGAAGATGACTAATCAAGAATCCCCCACACAGCAGAGTTTCACTTTGTGGATGGGGGACAGTCATCTGCATCTTGAGTTACACCAGAACGCGCACCACCTATATGCAACTACTGTGGTTCATTGGAAAACAAGGAACACGCATGCCCCATGAAGGAGGGCTTAATGGAAGCAGATTACTTGAGAAAGCCATGGACAAAAGTAATGAAAACTTTGCTATAATGACCGACGGCCACCTCCCATTCCGCTGGGGTGAAGATGGACTTTACTCCATCGTGGACCTAGTTACACATAAACAATGCAAAGCGGCACAAAAAGCCCACAAGCGAGCAGCGGCTAAGGCAGCAGTGCATGCGGAATCATCCATTGACCCCAGACAAATTCAAGAGGATATTTTGGATATACACTGAGCCAACCAATCAGAACAATATGCCCAGGTTGAAAATTCTACGGCAACTCGACTGAGTCACCAAGCGACATCAATCATGCACACTATGAGGAACAATTCAGCTGTAATATGGGCAAAAATGCGGTGCACAATTCTCCAAATTTGAACCCCAAAATTACAGAACCCAATCAGCACCCCACATTGAACCATCAAGAGATACGTTCAGGAAAAGACAATGCAAATTCCAAAAACTGCAATTCCTGTGAAAAATTGAGTCAGATCAAGGGAACTGACATTGTCACTGAGAGAGTTGGAGTACAGATGTGGAGCATGGCCAAAATGAGCTGCGGTGGGTTAGGGCCAGAGGGCCCTCCCAACTGCTCCTGAGGCGCTGCAGACACCTCAGTGTCAATAGGGACGCTAAACATCGTGGGAGCCAGGGCTCAAACGTCCCAAGCCAAAAAGCTGGACTTCCTGCGAAAACCCTTTGTAGACATCCTGGACATCCAAGAAACCCAATGTTTACAAGGGGAAGAAGGATCTGGTCAGCCAGGGTCTCACCATCACAATTGGTATGAACGTCTCACTGTGGGGTGATCATCCAAAATAAAAAAAATTACAAACTCCTCATCATACCTTTACAGCCGCGTCCTGGTAGCAACAATCACATGCCAAGAGTAAACAATATCAATAGCATGCATCTATGCACTGTGCACCACAGCTGAGAGAAAACAATTCCATGAAACTGTCCCAACACACACCCTCCCACCAGATACCATCCTGTTGGGCAACTTCAACTGCTAGAATAACCCCAACATGGACCAATGGCCGAACCCCAGGGGATACCAACCAGGACACAATGAATTCCACACAATGAAGGCATCCCTTGTCTTACAGGATGCCCTCCCCCTGGATCACCACACCTTCCCCACATGACATGGCCCAACATATGCGAGGGAGAACTCATATCAATGAGCCTCATCAATCACATCCTCTTTCCGCAAACCTAATGATCAAGAATTTCCAAATTTACAACAAAAAAGTCAATTTCTCTGATCATCGACTTGTTTTGGTGCAGTTATTGCCAACTTGAACCCACACACAGGTGTCGCCCTAAAGAAAGCTACACCCAGAAATCATAAAATTACCCAAAATATCTGACAGGGTTGAACATGAGGCCATGAACCAAGAATTTACAGCCCCATTTACATTGGATCCCTTTGTAACATGGGCAAATTTTCAAAAAGGAACTAATCAACAAAACCCAACATCTCGCATCACATAATTACACCACTGATACAGCCACAATCAGGAGTACCTTGGCAGAACTGGACCACCTTGAGCTTAACACCATGAGATCCAGTTATAGCCCCAACTGAGGATGTAAATGGGCGGAAATATCCGCCTGACTAAACACCTTCATCTTTGAGCACCAACACAGAATCAAAGTATCAAACAAAGGTAAGTTCATAAAGGAAGGCGAAACATGTTTGAAATATTTCTTCTGACAATTCCACTCCCGCGGCAACCAGCCCATGTGTACACAGGTCTACAAGACCGACGGCACCGTGGCAACTAACCTGAGGAGTTCAAGGCGGAAGTACATTGCTATTACACCAAATTATATCGTGATACGCTGACAGACCCACAAAAATCACAAAATTTATACAAACTGCCGGAATACAAAGCACATCACCAAACTACAATATTCTAAATCTAATTACATGAGAGGAGCTTTGGGATAAAATCCGCGGTACACCACGTAGGAAATGCTCAGAGCCTGATGGGATACCCTACGAATTTTACAAACAATATTTTCAACAAATTGCCCCCCTCCTATTGGCGTCTATGAACCAGTGCTTGCTGAGAACACGCCTCCTACCTGGTGGCAATGAATCATATGTCATAACCTTATATTAAAAGAGTGACAAGTTGGACCTGGCCAACTGGCATCCAATCACACTCTCTAATACTAACACAAAATTTTAGCAAAAATTTTAGCAGCCAGATTAGGCGCAATTGCCTCTGACGTCCTGTCACCCAACCAGTTTGGGTTTATACCAGGGCGCTCAAACTGGAACAACATACACCCTGTTGAAAATATATGTCAGTCCAAAGCAATTGGAGCCCTGGTCTTCTTAGACCAGGAAAAGGCATATGACCGCATTAGTTTGCCATACCTAAAGGAATGCCTACACGCTTTCATACTCCCACTCAGATTCATAAACTGGGCGATGCTCCTTACAGAATCCGCAATCATGGCTGTATGTGGCCCTGGCTTCCTAACTAACAAGATCACATCACACAGAGGGCTCAAACAAGGGGACCCCCTCAGCTCACTGCTGTATAATTTCAGTTTTGATCCCCTCCTCCACGTAACTGACTCACGCCTCATGGGCATAACTGCACAAGGCCAGCCAACAGTCAAGATACTGGCCTTTGCGGATGACTGCGTGGCAGGTATAGCTAACAACAATGATGCCCAACAGCTGTAACGCACCCTAGAGGAATACTCCATGGTGAGCAACGCATTGCTCAACAAAAGGAAAACAGAAACTAATCTCTTGGGCAAGTACACTACCAACCGGGCTACAACACCAGAACCTCATACCCCCATACAAAGGAAAAACCCACTCATCTTACCTTTTGCATCACCTCCCACCACCACTCCTGTCCGCCACCTTGGGATATGGCTGGAAACAGGGGGATATGCCAATGAGAAAATAGAAAGCAACCTACTACAGCGGGTATCCAACCGCGTAGCCTCCCTCAAGGGAAGATCCCCAGGACTAATGGGGTGAGTAACAGTTGCTAACTCAATCATCCTCCCAAGACTATGGTACTCTGCCCACATGATCGCCTTCTCACCCACCTTTATAACTTCAATCCGCGCGCTCATCCAGGGCTGTCTTTGGCCTGGATCCCATCCTCCCATGCAGATGGAAACACTCTTTGGCCCACACTTAAGTGGAGGCATGAGACTAGTATTTTGAGAGCCATGCCAACTGTATCCTGGGTACCTGGATAAAGGAAGTCCTTGCCCCAGACCTCCTGCAACAACACTGGTCCAGGGCAGCGAGGACTAGCTTTTCACAGGTGCTTAAATTAACCAACCCACATAGCCCACCCAGACTACTATCATACCTTGCCAAACACCCTACTGCAACGGGCCCACATGGAACCCCCTCACTTCAAATGCATCCTCCAAACCATCCGCTGCATGGGTGGACTATAGAGAACATTGGCACTGTGCAGGGAAGGGGATGATCCAGCCCCCACTTTAAATTAAGAAATCCAGAAAACCACCCCCAGAGAGACATGCTTGCTATGACCCCAACCATTGCTAGAATCAAATACCTAGATGTGTTGGACATCCCCTATGACTTAACCACACAGAATATAGTGTGGAGAATGATGCACCACCCACTCCTACCGCTCAGGGTAAGAGCCAATGCCTGGCACTGTCTGAGAAGGACCTATAGGATGGTGGACCAATCCAATTCCCTCCATGCAACCTGTGCAGTATGTGAATGGGAGGGTTCCCTACATCACTGCCTAGAAACATACCCCCCAACCAAAGCCATATGGCAGGAAGTCATGCACCTGCTTAAGATCTAAAACGAGCAGGAATTTCCTATATCAAAGAGCCCCCTCACGCTCCAGATTGAGTCACCAATCCCATCTACCCTCCGCTCCCTAATGATACCCATTACAATGTGGACAATCCACACCATTACCTTAGATGTGTTCAGGGGCATGGTCCCAACCATCCATGGGGTTATCAACAGGTTCCACATCCACTTACTGGAGCACTTCCAAGCATGGCTCTATGGATATATGAGGCCAAGGCAACAGGCGCTCATAGAATTGTGGTTCCCACTTTGGTTCCTCCACACAGACCCCTTCCTTTACACCTTCTCCATAATGGGGAAACCCCCTCAGAGTAGCGCACCAACCCCCCATACCTTGCAGTCCCGCTGGCAACAGGGGTAACCTGAGTACCCCAGGGTGCCCAATTTTATATATCTTTTTTTTTTAGTACTAGATGGTCCCAACCCAAGGGGGGGATTCATCGATGTCCAATTTTATATATCTTTGTTTTCCACACATACTTGGTAATGCCTGTCCCCTGGTCAGCTTGCCTCAGTTAAATAAAATATGTATATATATATTCTTATATCATCCTTAAGTACTAAATTAATTACAACTAAACTTGGCAAAAATGTTTATGCAATATGGAAACCACATTAGGCAGGTTTCTAATTATAATAAAATAAATAAAAGATTTACATATTATGTAAAAATATTGTATGACTATAATGAAATTTGGTATATCATTATAGCTGAGCATAAAGGTGTTATTCGTTTGATTCGATAGGCTCAATTACTTGCTTCATGAACTTTATTGATGGCCCATCTACCAATAACCACTGCTGAAATTCTTTATTTGATACGTCTGGTAAATTATGAACTCAATTTAATATTGGGTAAATCGGGTAATTTATTAATATTACTAGACATAAAATTCAATAAGAATGAACTGGATACTTTGAGTTAGTTATCCAACGTACATGATAAATGACCAAGGCTACTTATGGATACTCATTGATAACATTCTATCAATTGCAGGTCAAATGTAGGAGTAAGCTAAAAAATATTATAACCTGATCAAAACTAGTAATCAATATTTCTTCTATTTTACTTAAGATAGATCTACTTAATTTTACAAATAGTCTAACTGAAATTTATTCACTTTTATCCTCTCTAGCCAACAATATTTTAGCACAGCCTATTATATATTTAATACTGTAGTTAACCCTTTCAATGAATCGACGCATATATGCGTCCAAAAAATGGGGGTGATGTAAATCTTTAAACGCATATATGCGTCCAATAACCTAGGGGTATGTAAATCTAAAAACGCATATATGCGTCCAATTAAAATAAGATTTATATATATTTATTTTAAAATTTATAGAATATTCGTGTTTTAACAAGGACCAAAATGAGCTTAAAAAGAGTGAACATCGGCTAAGAAATTCGTGCCAAATTTAAGGCCAAAAAATCGGATGATTTTTTTGAAAATGACTGAAAGGGTTAAGTGCTTTAATTGGTCAATCACCTTCTTTATATAATTTATAAGCACAATCTTTGTTAGAAATAATTAAATAAGAAATTAAAAGTAAAATAAAATATCCCAAGCCGCTAGCTTAAAAGCTATCTGCTTTACCTTGCATGACATCAGGAAGCGTGGTTTTCCACAACATACAATAGTTTATAGTTTAGTAAATAAATTTACATCAGTACCAATATATGTACGTGGCTTATTTTTACCTTTGAATAATTATAAAGCATGGGATCTGTTTAGCATTTAATATCTAATGCTTAGTATTCTTAGTTTCTGTGCAGAGATTTGGATAGTACACTAATGAAAAACTTTTGAATGCAACACTGAATCGGAATGAACTTGGACAATTATACCCAACTAGATGTGAATTATTAAATGGATACGAACTAGAATTAACCTCAAGCAAATGTTTAAAACTTAAAGTATTAGTTAAAACATCATAAAATTTACGTCATTGATGTTTGGCTAATTAGTCATAGTAAATTCTTTATGGTTTTTTACAAGTTAAATATATAAAACTCTATATAAAGCAAGTTAATTACTTGTACTAGTTATTCCGTTGAAGATAAAAAGTTTATTTTTCAATTACAATGTGCTATCCTTTTACGTATCGAATGATTTCGAATTAAACTTTAACTGATGAAATTTACCAAAAAGTATTTAAACTAGTTTAATGATTCTGGCTGTTTAATGAAGCCAATCCAAGTACTTGTTATACTTTCTACTCTCGGACTCAAAGGTAACAGTGAATCCAAGTATTCACTCGTTCCTATATCGGAGCCCCAAGTGTTGCGCCAAATGAATCAATACATTGATATTTATGAGGAAGACTTTGGTAAACTTCTCACTGGAAAGATAGTAACCTCCAAAAGGCACGGGTTTCAGGCAGGAGACCTAATACATAGCCCACTCCGTTACCAACTTCGGTGGCGTAAGGTGGTCGCATTTAATGGATCAACCATTTCAAGTGGTTGCCTTGTATGCTTCTGCCAATTTGATTGCGACGTTAGTGTGAACGCTTTCAACATTCCTGAAGCATCTGAAACCCCTTTTGGATTAACAAGAATCTTATTATCGAAAATGTCAATCTATTTAAAACCTTATTCAACTGTTGGGCTAGGTAAAAATCTTATTAATGCAGGTCAATTCGCCACTGTGATCTTTACACCTTTAATGGTCAATATCACAGTGGAATTAATCATATATGCTCCAGAACTTGGCTTTCGATGGCCATGGCAAACTCGCAACTATCTATCAACTCCATACCAGGTAAACTTAACCTTGCCCATAATCATAAAAAGGGATACCCAGTTCTTCAGCTTTGGAATCAAGTCAATTGCTAAGTGCGCTAATAAGCTCACCCAAGTGCCCAAGTCGTTAAATTGTTCTTTTAACAACTCAGATAATTATGCAAACATATCAGCATAGTCTCACTTTAACTTGCTTTAACAATGATAAAACTTTACTGAGAAAAACTTTTCCATTTTTAGCTTATTAAAATAGATTAAACCATTATTTTCTAGCTACATAGTTAGCTTATATTCAGAAACCACAAATAGTTAGAGTAAAGTAATCTCATCATGAGGTAGAACTATAAGCCACTAATTCACTCATCTAATTTAATAACACAGTCATCTGACCCCATATTTTTTATACTAGTGGGACCCAACCCAAAAAGGGGGACATCCATGCATCTTTATTTTTAGCAAGCCAAACAAAAGAGATTATCTTTAGAAAATTAATTCCCAATATGACACCTCAGCTATTAGCCTAGAAAGTCATATCAGACAGGGAAGAGGCTTTAAGGAAATTTTTGTCTGGCGCCCGCTTCAAATGGTGGACTATGGAAGACAAAATGGGGGTCAGAGCACCAGCAGCATTGGGCAAAAGGAGGTATGGGTATGGGTTTTTTCATCAATGAGGCCAGCAGTTGCATCGCCTTGACATACTGAACAAGTTGATGTTCAGCAAATGTAATTAGTGCAGACACACAAGTAAAGGACTTTGTGCGTTAGCAGGTTTATGATTAATTAAAATTAAAAAGAAAAGATCCTGCTGCATCAATTAAAGAGCAGATTGCAGCAAATGCAAGCTACTCAACTTCATATTTAGCATCAACATGGATTCCTGAGGGAAGTTAGGGATGGAAATATCCTCAAAAAGAGGTAACATTGCCCAAGGAGAGTCTGTCAGAGGAGAGTGTTGGCAGGGGCAGCAACTGCTTCAACTTTTTTATTTTTATTTATATAAATCAGAAAGCCATTTTGAGAGTGCAAAATGGCAGCAGAGAGTCACATTAAGAGGGTCTTTAAAAAATTCTCAATGGCAAAATCCAGCTTAATACCAGAAGCCTGATCTGCATAAATCCATTCAAGAGCCTCAAATGGATTTGATTTGGCCAGTGAAGGGCCAACAACAGGAGTTGAAATATGTGGCGGGAACATATTGGATGTGCACAGTCAACCTTCAGCAGTTTATCTGAAATCTGAGCAGCAACCTTTTCAGGAAAAATCTTATCTGACAAACTCTGATTGTTTGGCACTTTGGGCAGCACCAGCATTCGTTGAGGTAGGGGGAGAAAGATTTGAGCCCCATTCAAAAGATATTGTCGAGGTGGCAGCAGGGCTGACACTGGAAGTTGAAGTGGAGGAAGCAGTTACAGCAGTAACTTTATTGGGACTTGCACTTTAAATAACCAAGTTCAAAGCACAAGGGGACCAATGGCATAGCCTTATTGACACATGCCCAAAAGGGATGATCAGGGGTAGATCTGATCACAGTATGGTGGTATAATGAGGTGGGTGCCCCAGTGGTTTGGGTGGATCTTTACAAAAGCCTAAGGCACTGCTAAACGTTCTGCACCATTTGGAACCACAAATTACAACATGAGTGTTAACTTTTCAGCAATATGGGTTAACTTGCTAGCTGTTTTGCACAGGGTATTAGCCACTGAGCAACAGAACGGCTGATATGCAGATTGCCAATATGAAATAAAAACCAATAAATAAGATATGGAACAATTGCCCCAATCAAAACTTTTATTGTAACAATAGAATGCAGAACTTATCTGTGGACTACTAAAAAAATCCTCCTCTCATTTACCCGCTCAACACTTATCTTAGTATTCCAGGTCAATTCCACCCTCTGCTTAGAAATCTCCTATTCATTCCATTTTAGGAGTTTTTATCTATCTTGAGGTTTTCCAGAGATCCTTTAATTCACCAAACAATCTAGGCTATGATTAATATGCTTCATATTAATATATTTTGCACTCAACCTTGAGGCTCGCCATGACTCTAATTTACAATACACCAGAATTTATAGCTTATCATCCAGTCATATCATTTTCTTGAAATTACCCCCCTTTGACTGGAGAATAAGCTCTATTGCTTGTACACTCAAAGGATCTTTGCATGAACTCAGTTGATAATCTGACCACCCGCAGGTTCCTTAATAGTATAGATATTAAGTATCAGTTACTTAATTATTTCAAACAGCCCAATCCAAATGTTAGCAATCTTGTTCTTTCATCCAAATTCATTTTGGTAATGGAACAAGACATGATCTCCTATAGCGAACTGCAGGAGTCTGCTACATCTACTCTGAACAAGCCACTTGATCACAAATCTTCTTAGACAAACTGGTAGAGTATGTTTCCATTTGAAGTTTGATCAGCGTCTCCATAAAAATGGTCAAATAACGCTGCGGTTCCATGCCACCATTATCCTCCACGCAAGAGTTAAGAAGGCAGGTAAATCTGGATGTCTACCATATAGCAGTTGAAAAGAACTCTTGCCAAGCAAAAAGGGTGGCTGATATTATATGCAAAGACAGCTGTGGGTAGGAGGGTACTTATACAGAGGGTCAATCTTTCACAAGCTTTTGGAGTATGTTACCAATGTTTCGTTGACCTGTACCACCATTCCATTGGATTCCAGATGGTAGGGTGTAGTCAAGACCCCACAGATTGCCATCAGTTTATTCAACTTGGGCAGGCCATGCAAAGCGAAATTGGTTCCATTGTCCGTTAAGGTGAACTGCAGACAGCCATATCACTGTATGACATACTCCATATTAAACTTTGCGGTGGTGACCGCCCCAAATAATTAATCGACCTGGCTTCTATCCATCTAGTCAGATGATCAATTGCTTCGATTATGTACTTTAATCAATTTTAACGAGTTGGCAAAGGCCCTACCACATCAAAATAAATGGCATGCCAGGCGAACCTGTGCTTAACCAGCTGGTATGTGGTCTCCTTGTGAAAAGGTTTCTCCACTTGGCACTGATGACAACAGCTAAACGTCTCCAGCATGTCATAATGCATGCTCTCCTAATATTAGCAGTGTCACAAAAACTCCAACATTTTCCGCAACCCACCGTGCCCTACCGCCTAATGTTCATCCATAATAATTTCTGGTCTAGCAGAGGGTTTAGGGAAACTCAACGTCAATTCCCCAATCTGCTTATATAGTTCCCCATCACGTAAGAAGGTATCCTGCTTAAGCCCATCTAACACTTTGATCTCTTGCGGCGGCTCATCATGGTATTTGCCCACCACCATTTTTTTATATACATAATGTCAGCCAAATCTGCTGTAATAGCAACCGTTGAAAGCCGTGAAAGAAGTCTGCATATTGATGTTTTTCTCCCAGCTGGTGTACATTCTTGAAATCATATGCTTGAAGCTTCAACACCCATTACGTGAGCCATCCTTCAGGTTCAATGAGATTTTGCAGCCAGTGAAAGGATGCATGATCCATTACCACTTGGAATTTCAACCCATGAAGGTTTACCCGAAACTGTTTATACAAATATATCACCACTAAACACTCCTGCTAAGTCACGGTGTTATTTTGTTCATGACAGTTTAAGCATTGGCTACAAAACATCACATTGTGCTCTACGTCGTCACCATCCTTCTGAGATAATACTTCCCTTTTGGAGGAAAGTGATGCATCCATTTGTACTATTAATTGTTTTCAAAGTTGGGCATTGCAAAATGGGTGCGTTCACCAATGTGGTTTGTAAGACATCAAAAGCGTTTTGGCATCGTTCCATCCAGTCAAAATTGGCACTTTTCTTCAACAACTCAAAGAGAGGTGCCCCAATACTCCTAAAATTAGGAATGAACCTCCAGTAGTAACCAATCATCCCCAAAAACACTTGGATATCTCTTTTATTTTCTGGCTGGGTCAACTTGCTTATAGCTTCCACCTTCAATGGATGCGGTTTAGTCCCTTTTGAGTCCACCATAAACCCAAAGTATTCCGGTTGCTCTTTGAAAAAATGATACTTCTGAGGCTTTATCTTAATATTAGTATCTGAAAGTCGGCGGAACGCTTGTTCCAGGTAGATAAAATGCTCTGTGAACGTTTGTGAGAACATGTTGATATCATCAAGGTAAAATAAAACGCAGGACAGCTTCAACTCACTTAAGATTATATCCATAACACATTATACGTAGCTATGGCGTTGCACAAACCCTGTGGCATACGTGTAGGCTGGAACAACCCTTTCAAAGTGATTATAGTGCATTTCTTGCATTCTGCCACTGGCAATTTGATCTGCCAGTACACCAATATCAAATACATGGCAGAAAAAAAATTAGCCCCTCCAAGTCAATCTAACACATCATCAATCCGCGAATTTTGTAGGAATCTTTCTTTGTAATGCCAATGAGCTTTTGATAGTCAATGAAAACCCAGTTTATGCTATCTTATTTCTTAACAATAAGCACTGGCATTGCCCACAGACTCTTATATGGCTATAACATCCCTTGTTCAATTAAATTTTCTACCTCATTTTAGACAATCTTTTCCGCCACTTTTGAGTGCCAAATAGGTTGTGAACTAATGGGAGGGTGCTCTCCTATGTCTACCAAATTCACCACCCCTCAGGAGCACACAGAATCGTGGTTGTCAGAGGCAAAAATACCGTGATATTTTTAAAATAAACCATCTCCCTATATTTCTGTTCCTCCAACAATTGGGTTAGCACTTCAAGTGGAACCACTGTCATTATCCCAAATGAGGAATTTACTGGTAGTCCAAGGTCATCCCATGATCTGAAGTCATTGATACGTTGAACCTCATCAATAGGGGTCAGATGTAATTAAGCCACCACTTGGTGACTTTGATTTGTCATTGACTACTTCTGTAGGTTTGTTAGTAATACCTCCACTTCCCCATTTCCTGGTAGCAGTAGCCCTGGAGCCACATGGGTTCAAGCAGCGATTGCTAGTAGGGTCCCACAATTTCCCCATATAGCCCTTCAGGGACGTCTATTTCAAGCTCAGTTCCTATTAAGACCTGACGCCCAGAAGGTATGCTTCTAGTGCTTACAGCTCATAAAGAAAACTTTGTACTTGTATATATAGTTGGGGAGGGCTCTGGTCCTCCAATTCATTTGCTGATATCGGACAGGAATCACCCCATTAATATATGCCAAATTGATCTGGGTGGAGAGGAATAGTCCTTTGGGGTACCGCTAGAGGTAAAGTAAATGAGGATCTGTTGTCCCAAGATACTAATGATTTCTTCCGCCATATTGACCATAGCTCCAAATCGCCTCATGAATGCAGCACCAATCAGCATATCATAGTTATTATATGGCAGAACCACCATGAGAGCGGAATACCTAACCAAAAAAATCTCAGAGGTAATGCGCTGTAAGCCCTTCAGACACAGTGCTCTGTGCCCCCACAGTCCCAACACTACTTTGTGATCCACATCAGGCTTCAGCTGAAGCTTGGCCATGAGCTTGATCTAGATAATAATAACTGGAGCACCAGTATCTATAATAGCTCGGATTTTAGTTTTTTTTAATTTTAATTTTAATTTATTGCGGGGAAGGCTGACCATGGGATGGACACTTCCAAATATGACTCAGACGAGACAAAACTTAGTATCAGGGGAGGCACCCCAGAGAAGCGATGCTATTTCTTGTTGCCAGCGGGAACGCCACTTATGGGAAGGGGGAGGGAACGTAAGAAGGGGCCGTAGCCACTATTGAGCACGTGTGGAGGAAGGGGTCTGATTTGATGAACCAGACTGGGAACCAGGAGGAGACCAGCTGTTGGTGACACGGTGGGAGATATCCAAACATCCACGCTTGAGAGTGGTCCACCAAATGAGACCGGAATCTGTGGACAGCTTCAGGGAGGGTGGGGATGGAGCCAGCGATGGCATCCAAGACAATCGTGTTGATAGTCCACATGGCGATTGCAACCACCAGAGCACGAAGGGAGGGTGGGAGGGGGAGGCCATTGATGAAGCAAACATATCTCTTGACAGACTGAAGGGATGCGTTTGATCCTGGCCTAGCAGACGTTGGACTTCGCGCCATATCACTTTAGAGGTGGGGCACTTCTCCAGGCGGTGGAACAGCGTTCCATACTGGCCACACACGACACAGGATGAGTGTAAAGCATTAGAGCGCTCAGCTGTACGATACACCCGCCTCAGGCAGCGCCACACATGGGAGCGGACTTGAGGCTGCAACAGAGGATGGTGTGCGTATTTCCAGATAGTTTTTTGGGTTTCAATGGAATAAGGGATGTCCATCATGTCCAGGTAGTCCACCCTGGATAGGACATGGGGTCGAATGGGGATCACGCCATCATGGATGGGTAGCCCCTGTACCTCTTGTGTGAACTGAGGAGATGGGCGGCCTCTTCGGGTTGTATGTCCACTAATATGAATTCTCCACTCTGCGCTTCGCATGGAGAGTAGGATTCGTTTGTAGTGGGTTTTTGTCCCATGAGGACCTGTGGCCGATGTGTGTGTTGCGAGGTATTTCATCAGGGAGTGGGGGTTTGATGGATTATTGAGGCCCAAAGCTCGGGAAAAGTTGGAGTGGGCTGCGCGGGACCAGTGTTGGGATGGGAGTGTAGGAGCAGTGACGGCCGCGATCCAGGTGCCCAGGATCTTGGCAGCATGGGCTTTGAAGTCAAGCAGGCCCATGCCACCATGATGATGAGGGCCAAACATGACCTCTAGCCGTACTGGTGGAGGTTGGCCTGACCAAAGCCATCCTTGCAGCAAAGCATATAGGGATTTGAAGAAGCTTGGGGAGAAGGGGATGGCGTGGGCTCTGAACCAGACTTTGGATAGGAGCATAGAGTTGGCAAGAACAACCCTGCCAGTGAGGGTAGTAGGGTGGGCTCCAAGAGAGGCTATTCGCTTCATCACGTTGTCCAGTATACAGCACTCCAATACTGCTGACGCGTATCCACCTGCCTCCATCCACACGCCCAGATGGCGTACCGGTCCTATGGTAGGACGTGGCACAAAGGGGAGCACCAGTGGAGCGGTGTGTGTTGAGTTAGTAAGGCGTGGACGTGGGCGAGCAGATGGGCTAGGTTGGGAACTACTTGCTGGGGCCCAGCAGTTCTGAAACCGACCAAGGAGGATGATTTCGGTTTTGGAGGCGTTCAGTGCCGTGTTGCTTACCCGGGAATATTCCTGGATGAGGGCTTCAAGCGTACATGCATCTTTGTTATTAGACACCCCCACTACGCAATCATCTGCAAATGCCAACATCTTGACTGGGGTTTGGCCTGGCACATGGACCCCACTGAGGTGGGAATTCACATTTCGCAGTAGTGGGTCAAGGCTGAAGCTGTATAAGAGTGGGCTGAGGGGGTCCCCTTGTCGCAGGCCCCTTTGGGGGCGGACTACTTCCGTTAGGAAGCCTGGGCCACGCACTGCCATTGTTGCAGATTCCGTGAGCAGCATCACCCAGTTAATGAATTGGGGGGTAGGCGGAATTGATGGAGGCAGGCCCTAAGGTATTCCCAGTTTACTCTATCATAGGCCTTTTGTTGGTCCAATAATACAAGTGCCCCCAGAGGCTGTGGACTGACACACATTAGCCACTGAGTGCACGTTATCCCAAATCGACCCTCTCTCTCTCTCTCTCTCTCCCCCCCCCCCCCCCCCCCCCCCCCCCCCCCCCCCCCCCTCCTTCTGGGGATGAAACCAAATTGTTCTGGGGAGATGGTGGCAGATGCTACAGTCCCTAAACGGTTAGCCATGATTTTGGTTAAAATTTTGGTGTCTGTGTTTGTTAGAGAAATGGGGCGCCAGTTGGCTAAGTCAAGCCTATCCCCTTTCTTGAAGAGTGTGACAGTAAAAGCCTCATGTCCTCCTGGTAGGAGGCGCGTTTCCAACAGGCTTTGGTTGAGTGAAACTAGCAGCAATGGGGATATATATTTAAAATATTTTTTGTAGAACTCATATGGAATGCCATCTGGGCCTGGGCATTTTTGGTTTGGCGCCCCGCAAATGGCTGTCTATAATTCATTCAGATTAATTAAATTCATTATTTCTGGGTATCAGAAAATGGTGCAGATATGAGCTCAGTCAAGAAATTCCGCCATTTTTGGCCGGCTGAATTGGTTTGGCTTGGTATAACTCAGAGTAATATCTTTGCATTTCGATTGCCACTTTGGCCAGTGTGTCCACAATGGAATTATCCGATCTTCACACCTGTGTGCAGGCCACGCTCTGGTGTGGTATGAAAATTTTTTTGAAGAAGTATGCGGTGCACTTGTCACCTTTAGTGATGCGTGTGGCCCTGTATTGGACACAAACCCGATGTTTGTGTTGTCTTTTGAGTGCGTTGAGGTGGGTGGCTGCCTCTGCCCACTTCCAGCCCCATGCAGGGCTATATCCTGTGGCTGGAATGTTGGACTCCAAGTGGGCCAATTCTGCCAGCGCGCATGATATAACTGCCGATGTGGCTCATGAGCATCTGGAGGAGAGATGGCAATAGTGGTGGATGGTGTCTTCTTTGAAAGTTGCCCATGTGGAAATGGGGTCCGTGCAAAATGGTGCAACAAACGATTCTGCCAAAGTTGCCTCTTCCACCCACGTGGAAAATCCTGGTGACGCGAGCTTGGGTGGGCAGATTTTGCACCAATGTGGGGCCTTTGCAACTGTGACGGGTAAGTGGTATGTTATCGAGACCAGTCAATGGTCAGAGAATTCCATTTTCATTGTTTTGAAGTGGGAGATGTGGGGTTGGAATTTCGCCGGCGCTAGAATAAGGTCAATGCAGGTCATGGACCTTAATTGGCCGTTATGAATGTGGGGACGTGTCATGTTTTTGAGCAGTGGGGCATGCAGCAGCAGCGCATCCCTTAACCCAAGGGTGGCTTTTAGAACGCGTAGTTCTACATGACCCTGTGTGGCGTGGGGTGAGGGTGGCCACCGGTCTGTTGGTGAGGTTAGCCAACAGTTCATGTCACCAACTAGGAAGGAATTGGGGGGTAGCGGAAGGGATTTGACCGATGAGAAAAATTCCTGACGCTCATGTGCACCGTTTGGGGCGTAAATGTTGACGATTGTGTGCGCAACATTGGCCCATGAGAAGGTGACAACGAGCACTCGGCCATTTAGGAATGTTTCTGAAGATGTAAATTTGAAAAAATTGTTTTTCCAAATTAGCACCCCACAGTGCTTTGACCAAAAGGATAGGGATGGTAGGAGCATTGTTTTCCAAGCTTCCTCGGAACCTCATGGATAGTGGGACTCCTGGATGGCCAGGATATCCATGGGTAAATTGTTTTGTAAAAAACTCAGTTTCCTAGCCTGGGACAGGGAGGCCTTGAGTCTTGCAATATTCAGCGTCCCTAGAGTGAAGGTTTCCCCCGTTGCACCTTAGGTGCGAGGGGGTGGGCCCCCTGGCCCACCAGCCTCTTCCAGGTACCCACGGGCTTTCACAGCAGCGCGGGTATTAGCAGCAACACTATCAGGGTTTTTGTTAATTTTTGCAGAAAGAGTCACATTGGCTTTGGCCTTCGCTTTTTGTTTTCCTGATGTTAGACAAATTTTTTGCAGTGCGGATAAGTTCGGTGCACCGTCAGGTGGGGCAAAAAAATTTTTTTTAGTTGGGATAGGTCCCAAGTTGGTTTCAACCGGGGCTTGGGTGCAATGATTGGATGAAATTGAATCTCCCATTGGATCCTCGGATTGAGTGGCCCATTCAGCATGGGCCTCCCAATCTGATTGGGTGATGGATTCCCGAGTTGCTTCTGCTGTGAAGGTCCCCATGTCCTCCTGGCGTTGTGAGTGTGGGATGGTGGTGTTGGCCTTGGCCTTTTCCTTGGCTGCGGCCCTATGGGCCTGCTTGGCCTTCTTCCGCTCCTGCGGGGAGATGGGCTTTACCAATAGGTAGCATCCTTGTGCTCCCCATGGGAAAGCCTCCTTGGTGCTTGCGGTTGGTTCGTAGTGTGCCTCTCCACTGGTCATGGCCGCTGAGGGGTGCTCTTGGAATGTGACGCCCTCTTTGATGGGGCATGCGTGTGCCTTATGGCCGAACGCGTCACAGTGGGTGCAAATGGGGGGCGCGCTGTCCACGGCTACCCAGAATGGGTGGGTGGTATGCCCTACAATGTCAATAAAGGTGGAGTGCGGGATCTGGCTTAGGTTCTTCACAATCTCCTCAGTTGGGGTCAGAACTGCAATGGCTTTGCCAGTGCACAGGTGTGGCATCAGCATGAAACGTTGCATTTCGAAAGATTGTATTTCGCCATATATGGTGAGACCATCTTTCAGGTGTTGAACCAAAATGTCACATTTTACCGTAGTAAGCAAAAAGTCAAACGTGAGGAAAATTTGGTTTGATTTTGTCCATCTGGTGCGTTTAGTTTCAATGGCCCATTGCCCTTTGGGGAGGTCGACCACTATGCGCACCGCTGCAGCCTCATCTGCTACGATTTTGCTTTCAAAGCCTAGGTCCAGCCAACTGCACGACATGGAGTGAGGTGCAACATACACCGCGGTCAGGAAAATTTTGTGTACATCTTCACAAAATTTTTCCCATAGGGCTGTTTTTGGATGTCCAGATACACACAGACTCCAAATTCCACCGATGAAAGTGGCTGGGAATGTGGCGTGTTGATGTACTGGTTGCATTGTGCTTGCCACATGAGTATCTCCGGGGAGATTGTGACCGCCAGTTTTTTTAGATTTTTTTCTATTCCGCTGGATTCTCCGGGGCGTTTTCAAACGTTAGAGGCCGTGGGCCTTCCGCCTGCTCCTCTTGCCTTGCTTGCCCAACTGCTCCTAGACATGGGCGCAGACTAATCCCCTCTATGAGATTATCAAACTAGATTTAGTCTTGAATTGAATAGGTTGCAAAAGTGTTTGCAACGAGAAAGAAAAGTTAATTCGGATTTTAGCTTTTGAACAAAAATATTAGTGTAGTTAGAATACAAATAAGAAGATGATTGGTTTTTGTTATGTGAACGTCCAAGGGCTTTTTGTTACCAAGGAAATATAATATAAACAAACTGACATGAGGATACTCATTAGCGTTCTTTTCTACTGTAATGGCTACGTTGTCCAATTTAGGGAGGCGTCGTCCAGTGAGGGTCCAGCAGCACTTGTGCCGTTTTGTTCAAGGATTTGCCATGAATATGGCTTTTGCACATCTCACAGAACTCAGAAACTGAAAGGTAATATTCATTTTTTTAAAATAAAGGCGGATATATCAGTTAGAAGTTGTTGGTATAATAAGTCATCAGGTTGGGTATTGGGGCAAACACAAAGAGACTCTTGTAATCATTAGGACAATTAAATTCGAATTATCAGAGGTAGAGAGTCCTGTCTCTACTCCGCTCAAGCTTTTCACTTCTTGATCATAACAGATTGCACTGTATGCACCTGCTGGTTGCCTAGACAGTTAGCCGCATAAAGCCCTTTTTTCCGCACAAGAAACAAGCATTCATAAATGGCTCCTATCTATAGTTTGTGACAGAAGGGCTGGGTTGAATGTTTACTGAAGTATTGAAGTTAGGCCAGGGATGGGGCAGTTGAGCTTAAGGAGGGCGGAAAGGATCCACCGACTAATAAGGTGGATGAATATCACCCAAAGGATTACAGAAGGGTCTTTGCTGTCCAAATCCCAAGGAGTATGCCATGGCATTAGAAGGGGCCTTTCACTCCACATTGGGAGCAGTGAACGTGGTAGAGAGATGCCAAAAAGTGTTAAAAATTCAAAGAAGCCCCACATCTTCATTCAGTATGTGAGTCATGGCATTATAAAGTTCATAATATGGTTTAATCGCCGCCGTCATAGCTATGCCTACATCCTCAGTGTCAGGGACTGGTGTACTAATGACCTGGTTTGGGGTAGCTAACCATGGGTTAGCATAACCAAAGGGTTTATCCCAGTATGACAAGGACACTAGAGGTGTCCAGGTATAAGGATTGGTGGGTAAGCTGGTATGGGAGTTGCTTAAAGACATGGCTTTAAAAGGGGAAAGTTGGAAGGGAGCTTCTTGTAGGCTGGGGTGGTAGATCGGTATTAATAACACTTTAGTAAATAAAACTTAATAGTGTTTGCATTATAAAGAGTATTTTTATTGACCGCAAAGATTAACCAAATGAATGCCTTGGTTTTATCTACCATCCAACTTCCTGGACTTACCTAAGCTTAATTGATTTAAAACAGTGCACTATTCTTCTCTGAGCTTATTGGATTGCAACTTTCATGTATTTTGAAAGGCAATGGTAATCTTATCAATCTCATTGTAAATTTGTTTTATTGCGAGTAATTGACTCAAACTTATCGCAACTAAGGTGAATTAAATGATTAATCAAACATTTTCACTACATTTTATTTGATATGCAATTATTAGATCTAACTTCATCACATATCCTCTTGATCTGATGGTTGATGTCTGTAGTCTCAGGAATTCTACTAATGTCAGGATTTACCATGACATCATCCCCCACCAAGGCTGAAACTACCAGCGAGGCCTTCTTCTTCCATTTCTTTAACAGCTTGCCTGCATCCTTTAAGTTCTCCTCAGGCTCCCACGTGCTCTCTTCTGCAGGATATCCAGCCCACTTAACCAAGTATTGCACTTTCTGACAATGCTTACATCTGCCAGTAATAGCCTCTACCTCATACTCTGTATCTGGACCATCAAAAAGAGGGGGAACGGTTTTTTAACTCTCTGATTGTGCAAGGAACTCCAATCCTTCTTGTACAAGAGTGAGCTATGAAAAACATCATGAATCTTCCATCCTTCAGGTAGAGCAACTGAAAAGCAACCTTCTTAAATGACCTCCTTTACTAGAATTGTCCTACACGCTGATGGGCAAGTTTCCGGCATGGTACATCCAAAGAAACATTGCGTGCATCCAGATAAACCTCACTTACAACTTCCAATGGCTTCCCAGGTACTCTTTTTTATCTGCAAAAATCTTATAAGTCTGCACTGCTAGAGTTAAGTTTACTAGACATAATGCATGGGTCTGGTGGATTTCCTTCAGAAAATCTCTTCCTGATGGGTTATCAGCTTCAGTTGTTGGTAGCGAATCCCAATTCACATCGTGGCCATAGTTTGTCTTGAATGGTGACATTCAAATGAAGGAATGATCTAAAGTGTTATAACAGAACTGGGCCATAGGCAAAAGCTCAACCCAGCTGTCCTGCTCCGCATTAACATAGCATCTCAGGTACTGCTCCAGATTATGTTTAATTCTCTCTGTTTGTCCATCATTCTGCGGATGGTATGCGGTGGATAAACATCTCTTGATTCCAAGGGCTATAAGGAGCTGTTTCCAAAAGTTTGATGTGAATTGAGGCCCTCTGTCTGAAATCACCTCCTTGGGAGTACCATGATGCAGGAATATACTTCTCATAAACATATGAGCTATCTCTTTAGCTGTGACATTGGTAGTAGTTGGGATAAAATAATCCATTTTTGTAAATTTATCTACCACCACCAATACTGCATTGAATCCTTGGGAACGGGGTAGCTCTACTATAAAATCCATGGATATTGACTCCCATGGCTTTTATGCGATGGATAATGGTTGTAATTGTCCTTCAGGAATTCCTCTGCAAACTTTGGTTCGCCCACATACCTCACATCCTGCCACATATTTTAAGACGTCCCCTCTAAGGCCAGGCCATTTGTAAATCTTTGAATAAGTTATATCTTTTTATTCTTTCCAGGATGTTCTGCCATGCCTACATCATAGTGCTCGCGTATGACTTCCAATCTTAAAGAACCTTCTGGTACTTAAAAACAACCTTTCCAGAATACTGACTGAACCTTCAACGAGTAACCCTTTTTGTATCATACACTGTCTAGGTTTTGAATGAGATCATTCTTCACTTCCTGACAGAAAGCATCATCATTCCGAACATCCAAAATCTCATATACATGGCCCACTAGTACAATATGAGATAATAATGCAGCGGGGTCCTTAGTCTTCAGAAGCACTTGCGTATTAAACTCAATAATTTCCCCCTCTGCAGGTATCATGTCAGGACGACGGCTTAGGGAATCTAGAACCACATTAATTTTCCAGGCTTGTAATCAATGTCCAAGTCATAATCTGCCAGAGTAAGTGCCCATTGGGCCTGATGCTGGTTTAATTGCCGTGGGGTGAAAAAGTAAGTTAAGTTCTTATGGTCTGTTAAAACTTTTACCGGGTATTTTGCCCCACACAGGTACCGGCGCCAGTGCTTTAGACATGAACAACGGATAACATCTCCTTGTCATAGATAGGATAGTTGCATTCCGGTAGGATGGTTTTCTTGTAATAGTAGGTTATGGAATGCAGCCTACTATCATCCCCCTCCTGCAACAAAACTCTCCCAAGAGCGTATCCTGATGCATCAGTTTCTACCATGAAGGGCTTTTCATAGTTGGGCATTGACAACACTGGTGCAGAAACAAAGTCTGCCCTCAAGTCAGAAAAAGATTTTTCCGCCGCCTGGGACCATTTATATGGAGCAATTTCTGATGTAAGCCGAGTCAAGGGTAACACAATAGAAGAAAAGCCTTTTAATAAAATCCCTGCAAAAAGTTTGCCAAGCCTAAGAAACTGCGCACATCCTTCCTGCTATTAGGTGTAGGCCAAGATTTGATGGCATCCATCTGCTAGGTGCCATGGGGAAAACTTTCCTGCCCACAACATAACCAAGGAACTCGACTTCCTCCTGCGCAAACTCACATTTTGATAGCTTAACATGAAAGTTATACTTTCCAAGCTGCTCAAATACCAAATTCAAGTGCAGTAAGTGTTCGTCCTGCGTCTTGCTGTAGATCAAAATGTCATCAAGTAGGCCACACAGAAGTGGTCCATATAGCCACCCAGCACCGTATTAATCATTTGTTGAAATGTGCTTGGTGCGTTGCACAACCCAAATGGCATTACCAGATAAAAAACCCAAATCATGTCTTAAATGCTGTTTTCCAAAAATCGCCTTCTTTTATCTTTATCTGGTTGAAAGCATCCTTCAAGTCAACTTTTGAAAAAATTGTAGCTCCAGACAATTGGACACTCAAGTGATCAGCATCAGGTAAGGGATACCGGTTCTTTATGGTTATATCACTGAGCTTCTGGTAGTTTATACATGGCCGTAGTCCACCATACTTTTTACTAACAAACAACAATGGTGATGAACAGGGAGAGAAGGGACAGTCGTATGAACCCCTTCTCAAGCATTATGTCCATGTATTCTCTCAGGGCAATTTGTTCCCTCTGATTGCAACTGTAAAGAGGTCCATGAGTAGGCTGCTTCTCTTCTAGTAAATCAATTGCGTGATCAAAGGATCCATGAGCTGGTAATTGCTTAGCCTCCTCCTCTCCAAACAAGAAAACCTATTTTGAGAGATACTCAGGAATCTTTCCTTTGCAAGGCTCCAATGGGGTACCTTGAGAAACTGTTGCAGACATGTTCAAACCTTTATGCCCTTCCAACACACTCAATTAGTTTATCTTAAAGTTTAATTGTGATAGAGTTCTTTCTTTAATTGTGCTGGAGTTCAACCTGTGTCCACCGAGGATATCCAAGAATTACAGCATGGGGTAAACTACGCAGGACCCAAAACTTAACTTGCATTTCACTTACCCCCAACTTTAAGTTAATGTGACTGAGAAACGGTAAGCTAAAAGCTGTTCACCATTTTATAAGGTTACTTTTATTTAGGATTCTTTGCATGCAAGCCCAGTTTCTTAACTGCATGCTCTGAGATGAAGTTCCGTGAGGCCCCACTTTCCAGAAAAGCCATAGTTTTCAAATTCCTCTTTTCAGAATTTAAATTCACACTTAATACTGGATAAGACTGCATATCTTTTTTTAATGAGGAAACGAGCGTCTGAGGTTTTCATTATGGTACTTCTGTTTCTCAGCATTCTCTTGGTCTGCTAATACTCACTATTAGGCTCTGGGTGACCTCAATAGCTTTGTTTAAGGGTAGCGTGATGGGGTGATGTCTGATCAAATCTGCTAAATGATCTTCTAACCCTTGTCTGAAATAAAGTGCTCCCATTTCCTCGTCTAATTATGCCCTCTGAAAGTTCTCCAAGAACTTATGAGTATATTCCTCAATAGTTTGACATTCCTGTTGAAGGCTCATCAAGGCATTTCTTTCCTGTAATCTAATGACAGTGCAGGCCGCTGCAGCTAACAACTGGTCTTTGAATGCTCCATAATCTTCACACAAATTCTCATTCTCTTCTAAGGCCCTTATAAACCAACTAAGAAGCATCACCAGTGAGTTGTGAGACCACTGCCATAATTTTTCGCGCGTCATCTTAATAGGTATTAGGATAAGCTTTAAAATACACCCCCAACAATGTAAGAACTTCTTTAACTTCAGCTTAAGTTAATTTCTTAGGCAAGGGGACTGTAGGGTGTCATAGGTGTATAGTTGGCAACACCCGCTGTTTGCATCTGACTGGGTCCTACTGCTTCTTTATAGTTTGTTTCATATTGCTTTACTGGTGAAACCATCCGCACCAGTAATTGGTAACTTTTCATACACAAAGAAAGTATCAAAGCTCCCAATAATAAAAGCGTAGTGAGATCTTATTATAAATTTTGGCGGTCAACCTTTCAGGGACTGGTGTACTACTGACCTGTTTAAGGGTAGGTAACCATGAGTTAGCATAACCAAGGGGTTTATCCCAGTATGACAAGGACACTAGAGGTGTCCAGGTATAAGGAATGGTTGGTAGCTGGTATGGGAGCTGCTTAGAGACAATGCTTTAAAAGGGGAAAGTTGGAATGGAGTTTCTTGTAGGTTGGGGTGGTAGATCGGTATTGATAACACTTTAGTATTTAAACTTAATATTGTTTTCATTATAAAGAATATTTTTATTGACTTCAAAGATTAACCAAATGAATGCCTGGGCTTTATCTACCATCCAACTTCCTGGACTTACCTAAGCTTAATTGATTTAAAACAGTGCACTATTCTTCTCTGAGCTTATTGGATTGCAACTTTCATGTATTTTGAAAGGCAGTGGTAATAATCTCAATCTCATTAGAAATTTGTTTTGGTGCGATTAATTGACTCAACATTATCGCAACTGAGGTGAAATAAGTGATTAGTCAAACATCTTCACTACAATTATTCATTTGATATGCAATTATTTGATATAACCTCATCACATATCCTCTTGATCTGATGGATGATGTCTGTAGTCTCAGTAATTCCACTAATATCAGGATTTACCCTGACACATACGCCTGTCAAATATTTTACCAAGTTTCTCCAGATGAGCTAGACCCATCCTCAAATGCACCTTCCTAAAAAGGAGTAAACGTCGCCCTCCTGATAAATAAAGTCAAAGAATACCCTAAAATCAGTGAAGGATTATGAGCTAAATGGGGAAATAGATTCTTTAAATGTTTATGTATTAAACAGTCAAAATTCTTCTTATTATAAGTGTACATACTGTGACATTTTTGTAGCAAACCATTGAGTATGCACTATAATAGATACAGGTGCTCCAGTTAACATAATTTACACTAAGGTGGTGGCGAAGTTGACATTAAAACCTGATTTAGACCATCAAATGGTGTATGGGAACGCTTGAGCAGAAAACACGGTCTCTGAGGGAGCGTACAATGTGCTGCCTTTGCAGTTTGGGCCAATTGTCATTGTAGCTCCAGAAATAGTGTTACCAAACAGCAATTATGACCTATTAATTGGAACTGCTTTCATGCGACGCTTTGGGTCTGACATTAACATGACAAAGTAGGCCTTTGAAATTTTGGGGCATTGATCACAATTTATTTTACCTCCAGCAGAGTGCCAAAGGATCTTGTGCATATGGGACACGTCAACATTGCTTATAGTGACAAAGTGAATCCAGTTTGCTGCCATTGACTAAAGAATAAGTCTCAGGCCCTTTCAGACAATTACAAGTCCAATATTGGAACAGGAGTGATTCATTTAATAATAAGAAAATATTGGCTAAAAGACCCTGGTCAATTCCCAGTGAAAACCCTCAAATTGGGTTAATATATTTACTAATACTACTTGGCAAATAGCTCAAATTTGGGTAGTCAGAATGCACCAACTAGGCAGCAAAATCATGGGAGTCCATCGGAGGTTCCTCCTCAGCCACTTCTAAGATAATTCAAGCACCTATGCCGCAAACACCTCCTTTCATAGCCTTGGAAGGTGTCCCTCAAGGTGCAACTATTTTTCCCTAAGGTGATTGTCTTAACTATATCAAGTCATTTCCTCACAGACTTGTTCTACCACTCTCAACCCTCCATCATCAGTTTTATCAAAGAAAGATGAGATTTGAGAGCTCTGATAAGTTGAAAGGCCATATTTTATAAATAGTCTTAAAGCTAGTATTGTATTGATGCCTATCTTGGTCCAATCACCAAGTTAATTTAAATGCTAAGTATCGACCTATGAATGGGGTTCGCTTTCTATCCCCTTGAGACAGTGAATAAAAGATGTATATACCTCAATTTTTAGTATTCATAGGTTAATATTATTTTTTTATATAAGTAAGTGCAAAACATCCCCTGAATCAAATATATGTCAGTAGAGAACATCACTTCCTCTGCGGAAAAACTGTTGGAATTTAGGTACAAAATTCACCAGAAAGCATAATCAAAACCTAACATCCAACAGGTCCTCCTCCACCAGATATACATCTATCAAGGGCTGACTATCAGAGATTCTGGGCCTATAACCATCCCCTCTGGACACCAATTAATAGTAAACACTGATTTAGAGGTGGAAGTGAAAGATGGGCTTTATGGGGAGGTCATTGGGCTTTATCAGAAATTGCAGCTTGAGCCCCATGTGACTTCAGGCATTATACTTCAGGACGTGGGGGGATAAAGATTATATTAGCAAATCTACAAAAAGAACTATTGCAAATCCGCTGGCATTAAGCAGTGCGTATCTACACTTGGCCCCTGTTAAGTAGGTCCTTTGGGTTCACAAGTTTGGGTTACTGGATAATTTTTGTCTACCACTGAACCACAGCATGGCGTAATTTTTTAGTACTAGATGGTCCCAACCCAAGGGGGGATTCATCGATGTTTATCGAATTACGCCTGGGCTCCTAAGAGCCTGAGGCGAGGGAAGGGGAGGGAGGAGGCATCGAGAAAGGGAGGGAGTTTGCGCGCCAGAGCCGTGCTGCAGTGACAACTGAGCGGGGGAGGGTTGGCGACATAGTGCAGACCTTCAGGGCCATCTCAAAGTGTACCTGAAAGTGGGTGATCATGTGTGGAAGGGTCCACACCTGCTGGTCAAAGGCAGCACGAAGGAAGGAGTTATGGATGGTCCAGATGGCTGTGGCATAGGCGAGGACACGGAGGGGTTGGTGGCAACCAGGCAATGTCTGCTCTACCATGGGGTCTTGCACAGGGTGTCCAGACCAGGGCTGAGCATGGAGGAGCTCGCGGGCCTTTGGCCAAAATGCGGCGACACCTGGACAGGTGAAAAAACGATGGAGGTGGGAGTCAATAGGCTCCACACAGTGGGGGCAGCTTCGGTGCTGGAAGGTAGGGCCAGTCCGGTCCCCTGTCCTGTATGAACAGTGGAGTACCCTCCATAAGGTGTTGGACACCTTTGCTGACAGGATGGGGTGATAGACATCCTTCCACAATTCCTTAAGGTCAAATCTCACGGAGGGAGGGAGGAGCTCAAGGAGTCTTGGGCGGATGGGAGGACGATCTTGGGGTTGAGGCGAGCTGTGACAACTTGTCCATTGTGCACAATTGCATGACGACGGAGGCTGAGGCCAGGGCCTTCCCTTCTGTATGGGAAGGCATGGTGTATCCGCGCGCCTACTCGTTTCAGGGCAAGGAGAGCCTGGTTCCAGTAGGGGGATGAGGATGGTTTTAGGCGATGGCCTGGGTGTTTTGTGATTTACTCCCCTAATGAGGTCAGAGATGCTCTAGAAAGACCCAGAGCTGCTGACACTGACTGGCGGAGGGCGGGCGCCCATTGGGGCATGGGGGTCGCGTCCCAGCAGACAATCGGCCATAGGAACTTCAGGAAGATTGTGGTGGCGCGGGATCGCGTGTCCAGAAGCCCTAGGCCCCCTTCATTGCAGGGTCAGGCAATGGTTGAGATGGCCATTGGTGTATGGTTTGAGCCCCAGATCCAACAGCGGAGGAGTACATTGAGCCACGTATAAAAGGCATCTGTGAATGGGCAGACGTGCGCTAGGAACCAGACTTTGGAGAGGAGGAACACATTGGCCATCAGAGCTTGACCCTGGGGGGTGATGTGCCGCCGGTTCCAGCTGGCAATCCTGGAGTTAACTGCTGCAAGTAGCAAGTCCTCATTGTCTTTTAGCGCAACTCCTTGTTGGTTGGTGAGAACGCCCAGGTGACGGAAGGTACCGCGCTCAGGTTCAATACCAAATGGTGGGGGGAAGGTGGGGGAGCCAACCTGTACAACTGTTGTCTTAAAGGTGTTGACCATGGCGTTGGACGCCTTGTTGTACCTCTCAATGGTCACAGCAGCGAGGGCAACATCCCCAGGGCAGCCAAATGCAATGGCAGTGTCATCTGCAAATGCCATGGTGCGTGTGGGGGCTTTACCTGGGACCAGAATCCCTGTTAGCTTGTCCTGTAAGGAGGCCAAGAGGGGGTCAAGGATGATGTTAAAAAGGATAAGGCTCAGGGGGTCCCCTTGCCGGAGACCTTGTCCAACTGGTACTGCCACTGTAAAGCCCATTGGCGCCTGGACTCTGGTGTGGAGCTGGTCATAGAGCGCTGATATCCAGCGCCTAGCTGCGGGTGGGAGATGGAAGCGGGCCAGGGAAGCATCAATATACTTCCAGGCTACCCGATCATATGCTTTCTCCATATCCAGGAGAGCCACAATGCCATTCGCCTTACGAGAGTTAGCAGTCAAAGTCACGTGAAGGTCATTATATTTGTCCCATAACGAACTCCCCGGAATAAAACCGTGATGGGATGGGGAGAGGCGAGGTGACACCCATTTGGTAATGCGGTTGGCCAGAAGCTTCGTGAAGAGCTTATGGTCTGTGTTGATTAACGCTATGGGGCGCCAGATCGCCAGGTTTTCACGGTCTGACTTCTTGTGAATGAGGGTCGTGATTGAGCCTCTGGAGTCGTGGAGGACCTCGCCATTCACCAAGAGTGCAGCGAAGAGGTCGCGGAGGGTTCTGGATATCACTGCAGGTTCCAGAAGGTACACCTCAAAGGGTATTTCGTCTGGGCCTGGGGCTCTAAGCCGTGGGGATTTCAGAAGAGTTTCCATCTCCTCCTGGATGGAAATAGGCGCCAGTAGAGCCTCATCAGCCCGTGGGTCAATGGGCGGCTCTGGAGCCCGCCACAGGAAGTCTTGGATGTCCGATGGGTCCACCTGGGTGGCATGGAAGAGGCTGGAGTAGAAGCGGTGTAGTTCCTGCGTGATTTCCTCCTTATCTGAAGTGGTTGTAGTGCCAATCTTCAGTGCAGTAATATCCTGCGCTGTTGACCGGGCTTTCTGTTTCTGAAAGAAGAAGCGGGTGGGGCGTTCCCATTGAGCATAGTAACGAGATGTTGTAAAGTTTGCTGCCCGTTCTTCCTGCAGTGTGAGCTCCAAGCGGAGTGCTTCCTGCGCCGCTTCCCAGTCTTCCAACCATTTGGGAGAGGGCGAAGGCTGGCAGTTTCGCTCCAGATGTCTGATTCTGGCTTCCGCCCTTTTGACTCTGGCGCGAGCTGCAGTCATCTGGGCTTTGGCACAGTTGTAAGCAACGCGGGTGATACCCTCCTTGGTCACCGCCCATCTAGCCTTGTGGTCAAGCAGGTGGGGTGGGGAGAGGTGAGAGTCTCCCGGATGGTCATAGACAGCTTCTCCTTAGTGAAGGGGTTGTTGAGAAGAGCTGGGGCAACCCTAGGCCAGAACCTACGCGATGGTCTAAGTGTGGTGGTGAGGACAACGGTGAGTGACCTGTGATCACTCAGATGGTTGTCACGAGAGATGGGAGAGGAGACGCGGCCAATTAGTAGGGGGCCAATCAGTGCCATATCTATGCGTGACGCCGACTGGAAAGCTCCTCCATCATACTGGATCCTAGTCATGCAACCTAGGCCAGACGCGGAGGGTGGAAGCGCATCTATAAAGCCGCTCAGGCGAAGGAAATCCTGGAGGCGACTTGATCCAGGGCGTTCCTTTGCTGCAGGGGGTAAGAGTCACGGACGCGACTTATGGATGTGTTGAAATCTCCTAAGAGGACTGTATTCCGTTGGAGATTGAGTTGGAGGAGCTCTTCCAAGAGCCGATTTTGTTCCTGACCTGCATTAGGCAGGTAGATGCTTGCAGCGAAGAAGGAGAAGTCAGGAGTGGTGAGTTTGGCCAGTATGAGGCGGCCACCTAGATATTGTGAAAAAGAATGGGTTTTAACCCGGGGATTCAAAACAATAAGGGCGGCATGGTTTGTCCAGAAGGAGTTGCCTCCAAACTGTTCATTCCATGGATATTGTTTGTGGGGGAGGATATGGGGCTCCTGGACAGCAGCGATGTCAATTGTGCTGACCTGAAGTTTCGGAGGAGGCGAGCTCTCCGCTTAAAGTCCTGCAACCCATTTGCGTTGATGGATTGCAGGGCCAGGGTGCTGCCATGGGGACTCATAGCTGTTCCCCTCCATGTCCTGGGGGGCTGCCAGCGCTTAAACCTGCTGCTGTGAGGCGGCTAGTTTTGAGTCCTTTAGCTTGACTATTAGCTGCAATCCGTGAGGAGCGTCGAGGGTTCTGAAGGGAAGGAGAGGGTGGGGGGGCGGAGGACCTAGTAAGCCAGCCTAGGATGCTGCCCCCGCTCCGTTGCAGGGGAAGGACCTGAGGGTGCTCAATGGTGACCTCCGCGGTGTCCCCATTTGATTTTTCTGAGTCCATATTCACTTCCTCCAACACTGCAAAGGATCCGCGCGAAATGGACTGTGGGGTTGGGGTAGGACTCTTTGAGGTGGCACTTCTACCGCAGGCCGCGGGTTGCCAGTCCATGATGGTGGGCATAGCTCCATTGGGAGCTGAGGGTTGATGCGATAAATCGCTGGTGGAGGTTGGTGGGGGTGCTGCGGAGCCCTGAGTGGGGGTGGCTGACGAGGGGCACCCTGTGGGAGATGCCTTGCGCTTGGTGAGAGAGGGAGTTGACTCTGGGAGATTGGGGGGTGCCCATTGGAAGGGGGGAATGAGCGCGAAGGTATCCCATACCAATAGTGGGGTTAGCTGTTTCAACTGCTAGGCGTAAGGCCTCAGGGGACAGGTCTTGAATGGGAACCCATTGTGTGGGTTGTGGAATTGCTGCTGCAGCCACGTGGGATCGTTTTTGGCCTGGTTTAGGCCCCTGGGTGGTGGTTAAGAGGGCTTGTTTTCGAGCTGTGCAGCCACTATACAAGTGTCCAAGGGCGTTACACCATGAACACCGAGGGCGCGCCTGATCAGGGTTGACAAAAAAGATCTCAGGCCATGCCCCAACTACCGCCACACGAGTAATAACCTCAATGTTGCGGGATACAGTGGGCGAGGGGATGAACGACGCCCTAGCAGTGCGAGCTCTTTGAGTGGGAGCATAGTAAGAGGGGACGCTAAAGTCCACTGAAAGAACAGACCCAAACTCCATTAAAACCACGATGGAGTGCCAGTTTAAGAGACTCAGGATCAACAGTCGTTGGTAGGTTGGAAAAAGTAACCCATAAAATTTTCTCCAGGTGAGAGCGTGTGCGGGAGCTGCAAAGAGATCCGCGTGGAATAATGACCTGGAGGGTGGCAGCATGGTCAGAAAGGGCAGCTTCAGTGAAGCCCAAATCGATGTAGTGGCCCTCCACTGATTCATGGGTGGTAGTGTTAATTGGGAATGTCTCCGCAATCGCTGCAAAGTATGAGAAGTAACCTCTGTATAGAATTCAACAGGGTTATGCCCATAATAAAGGCGAATTGCGTGGGGGAGAGGTTGAGCGAGGTGGAGCTTTTTGCGCTCTAGTTTCGGCCCATTTCTTCTTGACATCAGCAATAAAAGCCACTTCACGGGGGTCAGCTTTGGGTAGCGTTGGTGCCAGAGGTTTTTGCCACGCCCCAGTGGCTCCTTTGGTACGTTTGTGTTTGCTTTGGGCTGCAATTGCGGGTTGAGTGTGAGCTGGTGGTTTGGACAAGTTTGCAGAGTTCCCTTGTTGCTAAAATATTACAGCAGTTGCTGGCGTTATATTATATTGAGGGGCGGTTTTTGGGCCTCGCTAAATTGGGGAGGCCCATCCAGATTGGAATTAACTCCAGCCAGTTGGGAGGAGGGAGATGTTTCATCACCATCCCAATCTATTTGGGTAAATTCAGCCCGAGTATTTGCTGTGATTTCGTGGGCAAAACTCATTGGCTGATTAGTGAATTGGTCGTTTTCAGCATATTGAGATAAAGTCCGACTTGAGAAGTGCCAATTACGGGGTTTAAATGGGACGGGTGAGATTGGAACTGGTGTGAAGTTCCAAAATCCGAACCATTTGAATCCTCATTGGGAAGAGTAGATTGTCCCAATTTGGTGCTTAGTGAACCAGAATGTGCGGCTAATCCAACCTTACATCCGAGGGTTTGGGGACCAGGTGATTGTTGGGCCTCGCTAAATTGGGGAGTCCCATCTAGCTTGGAATTAACTCCAGCCAATTGGGAGGAGGGCGATGTTTCATCACCATCCCAATCTATTTGGGTAAATTCAGCCCGAGTATTTGCTGTGATTTCGTAGGCAAAACTCATTGGCTGATTAGTGAATTGGTCATTTTCAGCATATTGCAATAAAGTGCCGACTTGGGAAGTGCCAATTACGGGGTTTAAATGGGACGGGTGAGATTGGAACTGGTGTGAAGTTCCAAAATCCGAACCATTTGAATCCTCATTGGGAAGAGTAGATTGTCCCAATTTGGTGCTTAGTGAACCAGAATGTGCGGCTAATCCAACCTTACATCTGAGGATTTGGGGGCCAGGTAGCTGGGTATCGCCCCTCATGGAGGGAGCCAGAAACACGGCGTCAGCAATAATAGATGGGGCTGAATTAGCTGACACAATGGGGGAGGTGAATGCCTGGATGGGATGAGTTGCATTCAACTGAGCAGACGCCATTGAAACAGCATGAGTGATGGCCTCCTTGGTTGGAGGGGGCCCAGCGGCTTGGTGGGAGGCAGCGCACACAGAGCTTTTAGGCGTGCAGGTTGCAGAAGTGCGATCAGGTGAACTGGCACTAGTTGGAGTAGCTCCAGGTTGGGGGGTGGTGCCTGCTTTCATGGCTGCTGCTTGAGAGCGGGTGATTCTGGTTGACCCTGAGTTGGGTAACCGAGGGTTGCTTCGTTTGGGGGTGGTGCTGGCTCGTTTGGCATAGCCTGCGGGTTCTTTTGCGGGGTTTCCAGCCATATTTGCTAATAGCTTTCGTAAATCTCTTTAGTGGAGCTAAATTTCAGGCTGAATTGATTTTCGAAAAGTGATGCTTAGCAGAAAGAGATTTTTCCTCTCCACAGCATGGCATAATAATGGTGGTATTATAAAAAAATTAAAGGGTTATTGGAATAAATAAAAACCCAAATGATAGCTTTATTTCAGAAACATAAGGAGATTTTCATCGTTGACAAACATGATTTATGGTGTGCATGGGGGGGTGGTCCATTTACTGGACATTGAAAATCGCCATCATAAGGTCTCAGCTAATCCACTAATAAAGGGAAGCTGAAGAAGTTCTCACTGATGAAATTGATAAGCTGCTGGTGCAAGGGATGCTCAAACTGTCCAAGTGTCCGTGGGCTTCACCCATTCTGATTGTAAAAAAAGAAGGATGGTACCAACTGGGTGTGATAGACTACTGTTAGCTCAACAATATCTAAAAAAGGACTTGTATCCTTTGCCGCAAATTGACAATGCTTTGGATTAGTTAAGAGTAGCTTGATACTTTTCAGTGATGAATCTAATATTTGATTACTGACAAATTGAGTTACCCACGGCAGAACAGGAGAAATGCGCCATAATCACATCCAAGGGGAATATCCAACCACCACGTATGCTTCAAGGGTTATGTAACAACATGGGTAAGTTCCAATGAGCCAAGGACACAATCCTTTGTGACCTGAAGCTATCATGCGTCCTTATGTACCCTGAAAAATCAATGTCTTCTCTCAAACTTTTTCTGAGCATCTTAACCATCTAGAGGAGGTATTCCACTACCCAAAGAGGCTAACATCAAGATTAAGCCTTTTAAATGTCACTTCTTTAAAATCCATCTGGAATACCTGGGGTTTGTGGTAGACTCGAAGAGGATGAAACTGCAACTGAATAAAGTGGCAGTCATCCAGAATATGACCCTGCCAAACAGTAAATGCAACATACAGGTATTTTTAGGAATGGTCGAGTACTACCAGCGCTTCATTCCTAACTTCAGCTGTATTAGGGCTATTTTTTGAGTTATTAAAAAAAGGATGCTGTGTTCAAATGGACATAACACCATCTACAGTCATTTGACACACTTTGGACAGTGCTTATTAGTGCGCCGGTGCTACACTACCCAAATTTTGACAAAGAATTCATTGTTCAGATAGATTCATCTCTTTCTGCTGTTGGCGCAGTTTTATCCCAAAAGGATGACAAAGGAGAGGAGCACCATGTTGCATACTGTAGTCAGAGCTTGAACTGCCATAAATGCAATTATACCGTGACTAAATGGGAGTGCTTAGTGGTGATCTACACATCTAATCAATTTTGGGTGCATTTTTATGAAGCAAAGTTTAAGGTTGTAATGGATCATGCTTTGTCATGCTGGTTGCAGAATCTCAAGGAGCTGGAAGGGCGTCTAACCCAATAGGCCCTCAAACTGTAGGCTTATGACTCTGAAATCCTTCACTAATCAGGAGCAAAACATCAGAATGTAGATTGTATATCAAGATTATCCACAATTGCTGTTACAGCAGAACTGAGTGACGTAATGTATGACAAAATGCTCAGCGGTTGTTATGATGATGAATTGCCAAAATTCATAAAGGCGTTAATTAATATGTGAGCTAATACTTTTCAATGGAACGGTGAGTTGTAAAAACATACTGGTGATTCTACGGTTAACTACCTATGACCCTCAGCATGGCCTAGCATTATTATGAGCACACATAAGGCAGTTGGACATTATGGATTATGCAATACGTTGGAATTGTTGCACCCTTGATATTATTGGGAGAGCATGAACTTTAATGTGTTTGAGACAATTTCCTGCTGCCACCAGTTCCAAGTGGAAAAACCGTTCTGTGAGAAGACCCCAGACTGCTAGTGAGACTGCAGATTGCCTGGCATACAGTTTCCATTGATGTTTCTGGGCCCCTTCTGACAGGAGCAAAGTTGTAAGTCTGGGGGAGCGGTCCCTCTGCTTAGACCGTGTGGTATTCCCGTTCCCTAAAAAAAGGTTCCAATAAGGGCAGCTGTACCTCTTTTTTCACATGGCGATCTCACCCATGTGGTAGATGGGCGATAGTAAAAGATCTTTCTTTGAAGATTCCATCACCTGTCCCCACAATTACTTCTGATGAATTAGTATGGCTACTTGGGGGAATTTGCGCTGAGATATATCTTTAAGTTGGCACCCCTATGGGGCTTAAGTTCCTCATTAAGTTGTTGGCAATGAGCCCTTGAAATAAGGTTGAGAGCCTTATTAAACCCTCATAAACAAAGCCTGACAGGCGCGCACATTCAGTAAATAGAGTATCAAATGTCAAATTTTCACTAAAACTCGCCAGTGGCATTGTTTCATTAGGAAATGTTGTTGTCAGTTTGAAACCTGCCTCAAAAACATTGGAAACAAAGCCCGATGGGAGTGTACCTTCCAAGAAGAATGTGTCCAGTGTCAAATACTTGACAAAACTTGCAAATGGCTTCAGTCCATTAGGAAACTTTGTCACCGGTTCAAAACCTGCCTCAAAAACATCAGGAACAGAGCCCTGAGACGTGTACCTTCTAAGAATAATGTGCATAATGTTGAATCTTTGGCTGCTTTTGCATTGGCGTTGAGTCATCATCAAAAGTCGCCGCCAGCTTGGAACCCTATCCACAATTATCAAGATCATTGTTTGATGAATTCCACTTGGTCAAACGGACGCCAAAGTGACTGGGGTTAGGTGGGTTGGGCACCCCAAACCTATTTCTGACCTCTTGGGACCTCCCCTACATGGGGTGGACTTGGGAGGCTCCTGCTGCTCATAGGGTGAGACACCATCACGCTAACCATTGAAAACATGGTAAAACTGCAATTCAGGTGTCCGAGGTTGAACTGGCAGTGACTTGGCCTGACATGTCTCTTTCAAAATCAGTTCAAATTAAGTTTGTTTTCCTCCCCACCTCATTTAATGTTCGCTGGGTTAGGTCAAAGCTTGAAAGCCCCAATCCTGTGCTTTTATAAGCACTTTCCCAAATTGATCATCTATTTAAGCAGTCATAATACACTGAGGAAATTGACGGTCACGCTCTCTCTCTCTCTCTCTCTCTCTCTCTCTCTCTCTCTCTCTCTCTCTCTCTCTCTCTCTCTCTCTCTCTCTCTCTCTCTCTCTCTCTCTCTCTCTCTCTCTCTCTCTCTCTTTTCTATAACCTTCTATTTATTAAAATCTCCCAAAGCTTTAACTATTATGATTTATTTCGAATTTTTCCTTGCCAAACTCCTTATAACATTAACATTGTGGCCCTAAGGCCCCATATTTGGCCGGGCAATCCCAGTCATGATAGTAAATTTAGTTACTACCGCAGTCAATTGGGTTTATCATGTAAAGATTTTCATGGAACTCAACCCAATTGTCGAGGCCATCTCCAGAATGATATCAGTATCCTGTGGGTTCAACTATCCCCACTCCAGGCGAGGATCTGCCACCTAACCACTGTTTTCATACCCAGTTCTCCTATGGAAAGCCCTAAACTACCTGATCTAATTGTGCAATTCCCTGCAGAAAGAGCCGCCAGTATGGAGTTGCAACAGCCTGGTTCCTTGCTGGTTCTTTTCGCTTGTGGCCTATCGTCATTCAATTATTACACATCTGTAAAAATTTATAGGTTATCTGATTATTTTCAGCCAACAACCCCTATAAACTTATTACTTGCATAGATTCAGGTTTTGTGCAATTATTTCGCAAGGTATAATAGTTGATATAATTATTTGATAAAAGTATGACGACTATTATTATAATTGAATGGAAGTATTAGATCTTGGCCCAACTCTCAGCCAGTATTTCCTCTCGAAATACTTATGATGTCTTGAAATAGGGACTCGTTCCCTCATACCACCTAACTTGATCTACTCTTGAATCCCCGTTTACAGTTTCTCTGGTTTGACACACAGTCAGCAGCAATCCATAATTTGATTCCTCTTCTTCTCTGGATTCCGGCTCAGATCCTTACTCTTTTTCTTAAAGACTCTCCCAATTATTACATACAGCAACACTATCCCTGAGAAAGAATAAAAAAATGGATGCTGATAAAGTTTACTAAGCTAATACTGTAGTAAAAGTGATAGTCTGGTAAATAAGATAATACTATATGGTAAAAACTATATGACGAAAACTATATTATTTATTAGTGAATTCTAGGAAATCTATAGTGAGGGATTTAGCGCCTAACCCTCAGTTGACACCTCCTTGATGAAATGGCAGCCAATGTCAATGAATCACCCATCCTTGTCTCAGCAGCAATGGTTTTCCCCATCCTGGCTAGGATTGTCATTGGGCATCCTTGAGACCTAAAACGGAAAAAGTCAGAAGGCGTGTCCCTAACGTTTTCCTCTTAATCCAAGTGAACCAGCCATATTGGGCAAGTGACCTGCTTAGGTAATGGGACTTATTACCCATTTAGGCAGGTCGTGAACCAACTGATCGAAACGCTAGTTGCAGATGGCATCACTCGCCTTGCAACTTACTCCCTAAATTCCCAATCAGTAAGTGATGAAACCCAACCAATCCCAATAGGTACACCTAATAATTAATCAACTATCAGATGCCCCTATTTCTCCAGAAACTCTGCCCGATGAGATCTTAAGCATTTGTCCAGATTGATCCCTGACAGATCTGACCAGTCAATACCCTAAAATCCCCCAAACATAGTTACCCCAAAATCAGGGTAAACCAATTTCCAATTCACCTCACATTAGGGAATTTTCCCCTAGCGATTCCTGGTAATCTAGATGGCTAGGAATATGGGCAAAAATCTAACACATCCACCAGCTTGCCTAGATTTCCAGAGATAAAAGGACTGGGGCAGGAGAACACCACTTCAGACACTCAGCCAAATACTTCATTTGTTCAAGCGGAGTATGATCAACAGTACTCAACGCTGCTCAGGACGCCTTCAGCATGCGGCTCTCTTCTACGTCCTCCTTGCTACCACCTACTCATAGTGTGGTCCCCACAATCTTCTGTTATGCCAGGCAGATCAATTTACTCATGACATAATAATCCTGATATCCAGTTTTCCCCATGTCAGGACATATGATCTGCTGTCATATTCAGGATTCTTGGTCCAACATCCTCAATTTCATGATTTTCTCCTCATCCTTAACAGGAGACTCTTGCTGTTGATGTTCATTTCATGGCCCAATTGAGAATGCTCATTTATGTTTGCCCTTGTTATTTTCTTCTCATAACCTCTTGGAATCTATCATTATTAATCTTCTCTGGAGAGCTTATCCCATTAAATTTGTGATTAAAATTTCTCCAAAATTAGAGCTTAATTGATTTCAGATTGCATAATGTCAACTAATATAATTCTGACATCCTCCCTCTCGTCCAGTTCATATGTCAAATTCTGAGACATGGTACCAAAAGCTGCTCAACAGTTTTTTTATCAAGATCTTTGGCTCTTTCAGCGGATGAGTCAATCTGTGCGATGGAACCTCTTATATGGTCCTTACAGGATTCATATTCCTAGCCAGGCACCTGTGGCTAGTCCTTTCGTGGAATTACCAGAAACAGTAACCAACCCCACTGAAACCAGGCTAGTGATCATCTCGAATGACTTGCGGCCAATCCTTCCTCTGTCATCAATTCCAGAGTTAGATTTTAAAACTCTCCTGGATTCAGCTCCTTTTGCAGATGCACCTAATATCATCGTTGATTCTCCTGAAATAATGCCCTTTGCTCTTGATCATTCCTTTCTTGCCGGGTCAAACTTGCTTCTGAAGTTACTCTTCTGACTTAGTTAATATTAAAAGTCAGCTGTCTTGGCCACCAAACTCACTATCAGCAACAGCGTACATTTTGAACTCCCCTAAAATAAATTAAGGGCTCAAGTCAATGAGGCTTTATCCATAGCTCTTAATTCTTCTGACCTTGAGAACATCCTATATTGGGATTTTGCAGCTTATGCTCTTCACTTTGCCAGCCAAGTTCTTTGAAGTTGGGCCACGAAGCTTCCAGACTCTCCTAGTTTCCATCGCTCTTTCTGCTTCAGCTTCTGAGAAGCTCATAGTCTTTGCTTTCAGGATGCCATTCGCTCCTTGCATGACTATCTTATTTCTGGCACATCACATTGGTATCTTCCACTGAAAGCTTTAGTTGGGGCATGATTTGGCAACCCCCATCTAGTATCCCTTGTTCTTTGCTGGCCCATATGTCCAGTGTTCCTGATTAAGCCCATTAGCAAGTACTCAAGACTAATCTTCTGGCTCTGGTACCATATTGGGATTACTCATGGGTAATTTGCTGACTGCCTCTTCTTAAACTGTTGCTTCCTTTTCCACTCCAGGGTATCGCGTTTAGCTTCTTATATCATCTCAATTTCCCTTCCCCTAGTCGCTTTCTCGCAGGAATCTGCATCCGCTCAACAAAATTGTATTTGTGTAGGTCTAGCCCTTGCTAGCGTCCAGTCTCACATAGATTTAGATGGGGTATTCACTCCTACTGCGATCCATCCTCCCTTCCCCAAGAGGTGACATAGGCAGAATCATCCCCAAATTGAGGACAATCAATAAAAAAACAAAAATTATAAAAAATATATCAGGCTTTCTATGTGATTTTTTAATAATCTTTTTTTCAATATCTTTATCAATCTTTTATTTTTTTCTTCTTTTTTTCATGAGACTTGACCTTGTTTCAGTTCAGCGGTCCATCTTTTTATTTTTCCCCAAACTGGATCCTAGGTATTCTTAGATCTACCAGTTTTCTATAGTTCAGAGGTCTTACTTTTTAAGACTTAACCCTCTAGATTGGCTCAGAGGTCCTTTTTAGGACTTGACCAAATCCTTAGGATATAACTAACTTAATGATAAAGAGATCCTTCAGGAACTCTTTTTTTGTTGTTTTTCATTGATCCATCACTTTGAATACTTAGCATGGACTTGATTTACTACCTTTCCATCCAAGAGGTTCTCAATGGAGTAGGCGTCCATCGCTGTCTAGCGATAATCTCAAATAAACCTGACCACAATGCAACTAGTTTGTTTCTTCTCCCAAAACCATGCATATTGCAATAGGCAACTCTTTCACCTATTTGGTATTCTGATAAGGCCGGTCAGTTCTTATCATCTGTCATTTTCGCTCATATCCTTTTCTTCAAAGTAGTATCAAATGCTTGCAATTGCATATCAACCAGGATATTTGTCAATTGGTTCAGGTACTGCTCGGCACTCATCCCCAATGTTGGTTCCACTACCAAATATAAAATCAGTGGCAAAGCGGCCTTCCTCCCATATACCTATTCAAATGAAGTTTTCCCATTGCCATATGATGACTGATATCATAGGCAAATGTCACTGAACTCAGGTACGTTCCCCACATGGAAGTCCTTCCTGTGACCAGCTTTCTCAATGTTGCAGCCAGCGTTCCATTAACTCATTCCACCAGTCCATTTGTCTCTGGCCGGTATGGTACAGACATGACTTCTCAGATCCCCATTATCTCATTTAACAGCGGGATCACATGAGACGTGAAGTTTGTCCCATTATTGCTCAGCAGGACCTATGGCCATCCATGTCTGTATACTACTTGATCCAGGATGAACTTCGTGGTACTGGTAGCATCTACATTCACAGGGCCTTCATCTTGACCCATCTCATCAGATGATCAATCGCAACTATTATGTACTTGACTCCCCCTGTGCTCATCATCAGCGGTCCCATCATGTCAATTTACACTGTATGCCAAGAAAATCTAAGGCAGACCAGTCAGTACCCAGTTGTATTCTTATTTGGCTTGTGCAACTGGCACTTCACACAGCAAGCTAGATAATCAGCGACATCATAGTGGATTGACATCCAGTGTAGTACTGGCGAATGTGGTCAGTCGTTTCTCTCAGGCCTCCATGCCCAATAACCTTATGAGCATCTTGAATGATAGCTGCTCTTTCTGAAAGCTTTGGGAATAGTAACTGCTTCCTGTTAATCATCTTAAACACTTGTCCATCCATGGTCTTAGTGTTTTCCATCGCTTTCCAAAGTGCACCTTGGAATTCATGAGGCTCGTTCCCAGTTTCTTTATCAACCATTCTCTGGAATGTCTCATCTGCCTGCTTGTATACCATCTAGACATTGGTAACCATGATAAGTCATCTGCATTCTGATGAGAAGCCCCCACTCAGTGGACAATCTAATAATTGTAAGCCTGTAACTTCAATGCCCATTGGGCCAGTCATCTTTCTGGTTCTCACAAATTGTGAAGTCAACACAACGAGAAGTGGTCCGTCACACCTTTGAAGTGCATTCCATGGATGTACACCCAAAACTGTTTACAGGCATAAATGACTGCAAAGCATTCACGCTCAGTTATTGTGTAGTTCCTCTCAGCGGCTGAGAGCGTCTGGCTCACATACGCCACTAGATGGTTGTCCCCAAGTTTATATACTTTGCTAAATATGGCGCCAATCGCCATTAATGATGCATCAGTTTGTATAATAAATTCCCAATTTAAATTCAGATATTTCAAAATAGGAGAATCTATTAATTACTGGCGTAGCTCATCGAAGGATTTCTGTGCTTCTTCATTCCATACAAATCCTTTCTTTGGATCCTTAAACAGATGGAATAAGGGCTCAGCGATTCTGGAAAAATACAAAATAAATCTTCTATAATATCTGACCTTTCCAAGGAACACTTGGATATCTCAAAAACTCTTCATATAGCCATTAGTTCTATGGCTTTAATCTTCTGGGCTTGCAGCTGCAGTCCACTAGAGTTGATCACGAATCCCAGATATTCCAACTCTTTCTTGAAGAAGTGACACTTCCTTGGCTTAATCTTTCAGTTGGCTGCGGACAGTCTCTTGAACACTTCCTCCAAGTGGTGTAAATGGTCAGTAAACGTCCTAATGAACACATTGATATCGTCCAAGTACACTAGGCTGCATGAAATCTTCAAGTCATTCAATATAGCATCCATGGCCCTCTGGAACGTTGCATGCGCATTGCATAGACCCTGGGGCATCCATATCAGTTGATACAGCCCCTGCACGGTAATAATCATGCATTTTTCTTGGTCCTCTCTTGGCAAATCTATTTGCCAATATCCTAATATCAGATTCATTGCAGAGAAATACTTTGCTTCTCCCAATTGATCTAGCACATTGTCAAATTTTGGTAGGGGATATGAATCCTTCTTTATAATCTTATTCAGCTTCTGGTAATCAATCACTACCCAATTAGAGCCATCCTTTTTCTTCACAATAAGAATTGGACTTACCCAGGGACTCTACGACGGAACTAGAAGCCCATGCTTCACTAGTTTGCTGATTTCTTCTTCCACTACTTCTCCAGCTGCCTTCAGCCATTGAATCAGTATCATCCTGATTGGCAAATTTCCCCAGTATTGACCTTGCGGATCACATATCTCGCGCATCCCAAATCATGGTCATCCTGGATGAATACTCCCCAATACTTTTTGAACAATTTGAGTACCTCCTCTTGCTTTCCTTCCATCATATAGGCAAGTTGCTCTCTATCAATAAGTAGGTTTATACTCTCAGTTACCATGGCTGGCAATACCATCTCAACAAGGGTCCCAAAATCGTGAAATTTTCTTAGTTCAGCTGTCAGGATTAAATGAACAAATGTGATGATCTGATTCTTCTCAATCTTCATCGCTTTTAAACTTTAATTCGCCAGGAGAACTCAAATTTCTCTATGGCCCGGCATTATTATTCCAGGAGCCACCCAAAACTTTACTCTGGATTTCTTCCAGGGGCTTCCAACCTCCCTATACAGCAGCTCTGGTATCTCTGATGTCTACCCCATGTCAACTATCATCTGTGATCCTGGCGGTATGGTTTTCACATTCTTGCTCCTCAGGGAATTCCCCAATTTTCTAGGATTTCCGTCGGCATTTATTGATGCTTTCAGCCAACTAGTTGGTATCAAATTGGGACAATTCCGTCATTGTATATCAAGTTAATGAAGCTGTTTCTCCTACTCAGTGGAGTTTCCCCATCCTTCTGATAGACCAATGGTACGTCTGACCCAATATGGTCAATGTTTTATTCAAAGTTACATTTAGCTCTGTACTTTCATAGAAATTCTGTCCCAATTAGAATTTCATAAGTTTGGTTGCTCAAAACCATTGCTGGCGCAGATACCACCAAGGATCAAATTGAAATGACAGAGCGCTTTAAACTCCACATGAGATGGTGGTATTCAGCCCAGCTTTCCCATACTCCTTCTTTTGTTCCAAGTCAGGCGAGATCTTCATCCTCTTCACCAGCTTGGTTGAGACAAATTAATGGGCGCTCCGCTGTCAACAATCGCCCTCATCCGTACTCACTTCACTAAAATCTATATATACACACTTTAAGTATTTTAAGATAGTGTTTACTGAGTGTATAGTGGCGTTATTAGTTAAATCGAGAGTGTGAATGATTTGTGATAATAAATCAGGAAACAATTCCTTTATTGCGCTAAGGGGATGGACAGGTTTGCCTCATATAATTGGACTCCAGCCAATCAAACAGGATTATCTGAAGCTCAAATCTTGTCTGATAGTTGTCAGGCATATGGCTGGGCAACTTCTTTAATTATCTCAGGGTCTATTCCCTTCACCCTGGCTCTTGTTACCGCGTTCACATCCAAATTGACCACTCGATACAGTTGATCCTGTACATTTTCATCCGCAAACAGATCACTGATGTCAATTTCCTTGTGCATAATATTGGGAGAAACAGGCTTCTCCACAGCTCTAGATTGTTCCCCATCTAGGCTTTGGGTCCTTTTCCTGAATCCTTTGCAGCTGCAGACTCTTTTGCTTGGATCTGTGACGGTTAAGGCGCTGCATGACCACCACATAGCCCTGACCCCCCCCTAAGGCGGGGATCGTGGCTAATAGTACCATGCACAATTTACATAAAAACGTAGGGCTTGAGGGCAACGACCCTTGAAAATGGCATTCAGTTGAATCAGATGTTGCAAAATTGAAAAACCTCGAGGCAAAGGTGGCAGAGGTCAATGTAAATGGCGACTGGGCCAGACAGAGGCTGCCAACCCGAATTCTGAGGTCTTATGTGTAGAGATTGGCAATGGCAAAGAGCAGCCCAGCAAATCAGGGGCTGCCAAGCCAAATTATGCCAAAAATGGAAGCAGCATGAATCACAGAATCAGGCAGCTCAGTGAATCAGGAGCTGCCATGCCAAATAACACTAAAAGAGGAAACATTGGCATCTGCAGCTCAACAAATCAGGAGCTGCCAAGCCAAATAACTCAGAAAGAAAATGATGGCATTGGGCAGCTCAACGGTGCAGGAACCGCC